>JALDNG010000646.1:0-100318 GCA_024349245.1 Neodontobutis hainanensis
GTTCAGAAATTAATGCTTCAATGGTATACACTTCCTCATGGTTTAGAGATATTTGACATCAGAATAATTTTCAAAAAGTTCCCCAGCAAATTTAAGTTCATCAGTCTGCTTAATTGATGCATCAATAATATCTTATGGTGAAGTAAATCTTTCCTGTTCTGTGGATACGATCAATGTACTATCCAGAGATTTTGGCGATTCTGAAGCTGATCTTTGCATTTGTCCATAATGTCGATGATTCAACGATCTACGAATTTTGGAGAGTTTTTTTGACGCAATGAATTAAAGGTATCTTACCTGTAAACGTTTCAGGTATCGATAACTGACCAATTGATTCTTTCTCGCGTAAATTCAGCAAGTTCACTTCTTTGTGCATTTTCATCGTCTTTGCATCATCTTCAGTTGTAGACGGCTGATTGTAAAGAGATTTCTCAATTAAATTTCGATCCCGAGTTTTCGAATGAAGATATGCCTCAGATAAATGCACAGTTTTTGTATCTGTATAATTAGCAAACGTCGAAAAGAATTGGGTCTAATGTTAAGGAAAAAACTGTGATCTTTACTTTTCTCAAACTTATGATGTAATCCATGTATTTGCCATTTACGTACTACAATGGTTTGGCGAAAGGGCCAGGGGTAACGCCAATTCGTTGAATTTAAATTCTGTAAGACCTTGCTGATTTTTTATTTCTGTCTTATTTGACCGTCTAATAATATTAAACACTTCCTATCGGGAGGGCTTAAAACGTCCCAGATAATAATAAGAATCGATAAAATGAAATTGATATGCATGAGAATAATTATATCAATGATTATTCGTAAGACTACGCCTGTCATCGTAATGGCCCTTAAAAATAGGATGTTGAAATTATGGAATTCCATCAAAAATATAAAAAGCAATCAAACTCTTCGTTATTCATACAATAATATATATTACTATCTATTGACTAGTTGTTATAATTTACCATGTTTGGCGCGTTTACAAAAGCATGAACTTAACACCTTTATTCATACTTCTTCAACAATTTTGAACCTATATCAAATAAAAGCTGAATTATTTGATAGTTTATTTTACATCATTTTTCTTAATTTTAACTTTCTATAACACATTACGAATTTGAATGAAGTAAAAGTTGAAATTATAAATTTAAAAATTTTGCACATATAAATGTAATGTCTCTTAGCTTACCCTGATAAACTCGTCTTTTAATGCATATTGATAGCAGTATTACGCATATAACCATAATAATAGGAAGAGATTGTTTTTTTTATATGTAAGCTAAAACAACAATTATAAAAATAATTCATTTATATATTTGTAAAGAATTTTTTGAAAATATTTACGATAAGAAGAAATATGTAATATAAACAGAAAAAATTATAAAAAAAAACTACCTGACAGGAATACGCAGTCAGATAAATTTATCTTAAAAGTACTTCCCTTCTAATTAGTTACCTTCATAATGCGTTAATTAGGGGCTTGTTAAAAAGCAATTGAATTATGACAAAATAACTTTGTTTAAAATCAATTTTTCAATCAAAATAATTTTATGATTTCAAATTTACGTCCTTGGTATGACTATAGTTGAAAAATAAAATTTTGTAATCAAGTTAGTAAACAAACATCTATGAAATATATAAAACCAATATTAAAATGCAACCCTAGATATCATAAAAACTTAAGAAGACAAAAAGCTCACTATACGTGAATGAAAAAAATATGTTAACCGTATAACGTAAGACTAAAAATATCATATTAAAATAATGAAAAGCCATTGACTAAGCAGTAGCTTGATGAAATTTCACCAATCACTAAAGAACAAAGGCCAAAAAATATGGGGCTTTTGCTCGATCTGTATTCTTCATGGTTCAAAAGATCAGATCTAAAAATTTTTACAACTGGTAAAATAATAAAAATATTGAAAATATATTTTGAACCTTGACGATTCTAAAAGATTATGAACTCCCTGATATGTTAAAAAGATTCAAGAAGAAGCCTGTTTAGTGAAAATGGTTGAATCGGGAACGTAGTAGGAAGAAGTTTTCAAGAAAACCAGTTGAGAAAATGAAACTTCGAACATTTTAATGTTGAGGAAACACAATATTTTGATAGATATTATCTTATAAGGTCATGAATTTAAGGGAGAAAAATGTAGGGTGGGGGAAAAGTAAAGATTAAGTTACATTTTTGGTTTATGTCAACCTGACTGACACGGAAAAAACACCAATGCTCGTGATTGGAAAATATGAAAAGAAACGCTTTTTCAAAAAAAAGTTTTATCAAAAGCGTGGTTTACGGTCAATTTCATTGTAGGATAGCCTACAAATTTGAATTAAAGACTTCACTCTATCAGTATAAAAACTCTGGATGATTTTTTATAATTTTAGGGTTCATCCATTAAATCTACGTTTTAAGATATTGAATTAAGGTAACTTAAACAGAATACTATAGATGAAACAAAAAACTGATATAGCCTTCATCGAAAATTTGAAAGTAAATTGCAAGAACGTTTCTATCTGCAATAACCAAATCAATGGATAAATGATGTCCATGAGACATTAGTCTTTTTGACGCATTGCTAATTTTACTCAAAGCATTGAATGATCGTATCACACAAAAATCAGAATTTTTTGTCAGGTCATAATTAGGATAGATACTTTAGAGGAGCCAAAAGTAGATAATGAGTAAATTATTTCATAATAGTAGGGACAGAAAAATTTTTATCAAATCAACGAGGATGAACATTTTAATTACTCTGTTGCGTTCGATCATCAACTAAATATAAGTTGTTTAATAACTTTAGAGGCGATAGTATAAACTGAAATAAACCAAGTACACAATGCTTCTGATTTTGATGTCCATGAATAAAATGAGCAAGAAAAGTATTTATTTCGATTTTTCAATCATGTTTTTTGATATTTTTCGTAAAATTTGTAGAGAACGACATGAATGATTATAAAGCATTAAAATTATGCGATCACCATCATAATCTTATCAAAATTTGTCGTTTAAAAATAGTTAACAGGAAAATTATAGTTTCAGATGTGATGTTATTTCTAGAAATACTTTCGATTTATCCTCGTTATGTTAAAGACATTGTATTACTTTTCAGATAATGTATTTGCGCAATGGTATAAAGATGTAAAATATTAAATTCTTTACTTTTCCTTTATAATCTAGGCTCGTTTCATATGATTATATTCTATTTTTCCTATATCTATTAAATTCTCCAAAATTAAAATTGCGATTGTATCGCTCTTAAACTAAAGAGTACTGGTGAATTACATGCACCAATTCTCTTACCGTATAACTCTTTTTTAAATTTTCATAAACTGATGATGAAACTCTTAATTCAATCGAAATTATTGAAAGAAAAATTTTTTAATCTGAATGGGTAACGTATATGGTCGTAGGACAGAATTTGGTTTTAACTATATTTTAAAAAGAAAGTGAACAAAAGATAAATTTTTTAAAGTTTATATTTTCACTGGGATAATTTTTTTAAAACATTCACCAAAAACAGACGTCATTACAAACTAAGCTATCCTTATCTATATTAATTTCTATCATGTTGTTATATATCTTAAAGAAATGTTTCGTTTTAAAAAGGGAATATTTTCATTCGATCGATTATATATCTGTAATTTTTAGAGACCAAACAATGCAATAACTGAATGTATGCTAATCTGTCTTTTACTTAAAATATATTTTATAAAAAAATGCTAAAATAAGAACAAGAATCATCTAAATATCTTCAAAAGATACTCTAAAAACTATAATCTTGTTCTGTAAAGTGAAAATGTTCTTCGTTGAAATATCTAAAAATGTACCGAGGAGTTATTAATTTTAAATATGTTAGAATCACAGAATAACTTGAAGTATCAGGCAAATAAAATTATCGATTTGTTTTCTGTACGATTTGATGGTATTAGTTTTGAGTTTTACTGTTAAACAAAACATAAAATGCTCAAAATTTTTCATTTTAGACCACCTTAATGAAATTAACAATATAATTTTATTTTTTTAGTTTATTAATTTGAGTGAATTAAATTTTCGAGATTGTATTCATGTCAATTCCTGCTAAATATATTTAAAATTTTGCTGATGTTATTGTTTAAATGATTTAAAAAAATTTCATAAATTCAATTCTTTTACCAACAAAACCATAGTAACTTAAATATATGTCAATTATGATTTATTTATTTTTGATAATTTTTACAAATTCATATATCATCAAAATTATTATTTCTGATTCCCAAAGTTAAAATAGTTTTTACCTTTCCATAAATTTATAAATATCTTTCCATGGCGTATTATTTGGAATGTTATTTGATTTTTCTGACAACAAATTTTTACGATTAAGTAGTGGGAGATAAATGGATTTTTTTCAGAATAAATTTCAATATATCAGATTAACCATAAGTCTATTATGAAATAAAATCTCGAAATAAATATCATTGACAGTATTTTTTCTAAATTATTTCAAAGATAAAGACCTATAAGTGCTCGAGTGTGATGTGCGAGTTAGGGGCATGTTTCTTGGTTACTGTAACTGGATCGGCGATAACTTGTTTCCGGTCTTAACCAGCAGATTGACATTTTTATTTGTATCGAACGAATACCGCAGATGTACTGCTGCCATAGTGAGACGAGGAGAAGGTTAGGTTTACAATATGAGAGAGTTCCAGAAAACCTGATACCTAATGTTTAATTTCGGACAAGGGTAATGGTAATTGCTTGTAAATTTAACTGCGGAACCTAAAAATGGATTCCTATACTGAAGAACGTAAGATATACTTATTTTTTTCTTATGATGCCAGATAGATTTTATGAGTGTAAGCTGCACATAAATCAAAAACAATTCTTATTAAATTCTTAAGTATTATGTATCATAAATTACTTTATATTTATTTCTAAACTGAGTGCTTGCTTTTGCGATTCAATTAACAAACGTTTTTTCAGGATAATTATGCTTGAACAATAAAATTAAAAAATATTTTCAAAATCATCAGCATATTAAAATAAAGCATCAAAATACAATTTTTTCAAAATGAAAATTTCCTTTTAAATAAATATATTAAAAAATCCTGATCATTCAAAATTATAACGATGTTATTCAATCTTTAATCTTATTTCTTTGTTTACAGGTGATTACTCGAAAGTTTCATTTTCTAAATTTTTTTATCGATACTATTGGGAAATCTCCAATTTTCCATAACTTTTTAAAAATATTTTTTTATGAATTTCATTTATTTCAAAGTTATAAAAAACTTCTTACACGTAAAACCAAATTAAAAATATTGTGACAACACGAAATATCATCAATAGTATATCCAATGTTTCCACTTTAAACCTGTTTAACGACATTTGAAAGTCGTAATTATACTCGTTTTAAACAGTAAATTTTAGAAACATAATAATCAAAAAAATAAAATTTATAATGTTTGACATATCTCAAAGTAACACGTATATGGATACATTATCTAAAATACTAAAATATTGATATTAAACAGGATACTATTCAAATTTTTAAGCAGAAACATTCACAAAAAAGGTTAGATTCAACCTTAAAATTTTTATTTTATACGATTAGATAAAAATTGATCAAATTATAAACCTCGAAAAACTTTTGGGTGATGTATTATCAAGTTAATTTACGGAATAAAGATTTTTCCGTCTGAATTTAGGTTATACATAATAGTAATCTTTTTTTAATTTTAAAGATGCATTTTGGTTTATTACTATCAGGATTTACCTTGATAGAAATTTCACGAATAGCTATGTCTCTCAAATTTTAATAATTTATCACATCAAATTGTAAACGCTTTTAAAATTTAATGAAAATATTTTTAAAATGATGATGATTGATAAGGCATTTTAACTTTAAATTTATTCATCTGAAAAAATCAAATATTAATAATTAAAATTTTCATTTAACGTTCATATATATTTTCATCTGGTTATCATTTCTACAACCTGGTATTTTTGGGCTTTGTTAAATAAACTCCATAATTTGTCCAATTTTTCATGTTTTTAAGTTTATATAACTCTTAATTCATTGGAATTTATCAGCAAAAAATTATTTAAAATACAATTCATTCGTAAATTAATCAGCGGAAATATTTTTGCTCAATAATCATATTTTGAAACTTTCAAATTCTCATTTAGGGTACTTATTTCGTTTTTTCATAGAATGTGAGAACCTCTTTTTAATCGTTTATAAACCTCGAAGTTTAGGATATAAACAAACAAAAAAATTAACTTTTTGAAATATTTTGTTGAAAATTATCATTGCTATTTTATTAATATCTTACATAATTAAATTATTCAAACAGAATAATTCGAAGAAATAGTGATTAAAATTACAAAATTCTGAATATATGTCGATACAGAATTTTTAATTTTAAGCAGTTCAAATATAAAATAATTATTATTCGTAATTTATCCAATATAATTATAGTTTTTTATGAAGTTATGAAAAAATTAAAGGTATCTTAATTTAAGTGCAAGTTAGAAAATTCCTCACATGCCTTTATTTTTTAATATATAAATAAGAAAACGTATACATTTCTCAAAAAAAAAGTGTAAAAATAGACAGATTATAGAGCAAAGATAGATTATTAAATATCTATAAGGGAGATATTAAATTCAACAAGATACATTTCTTTGAATGAATTTGAAGGTGTGACAGATATTTACTCGTAATCAAAATTGGAGTTGACTAATTAAGACTAAAATATTTCAATTCAATGAAAACATGTTTAATTTAACCCAAACTGAAATCTGTAATGTTTATCATATTATTTAAAGTAAATCTTAAGAAAACATAAAGAAACGTTCTGATTAATTTTTCTGTGAAATTTCATTAATAATTAGAAACAACTTAAAAATATAATTTTTTGCGAAGTTTTTTCTTGTTTATTATTCTTCCTGATGATAAGACTGATTTGTTCACATAATTAACATTTTTAACTGATTAAATTTTCAACGCAAAATTTCTAACTCTGCTTCAATGCTCTCTGAACTCGTTTGAAGTTAAATGATCGTCGTATCTCAAAAATACACAAAGCGTTTGACACATTAAAACTAATTTGAACACTAAGATTATTCTGAAGCAAATTTAAAAAGTAATGTTAAAAGTAAATATGAAAACGTGATCCTACTTTGAAAGAAAACCCTACCATATAGCAATACTTGAATGATGTTAAGTCACCTAACTCTCTCTAGTATAAGCGTAACAATGTTTAGATGAGGATTAGGGTTATTAACTAATCTACCATGAATTTTATTTCAAATCAGAAATGAAAATAGTTGTATAATTCATTTTGTACATATTATTGATGAAGTAAGATCTTTCTGTTGACTATTAGGTGTTCATTTGAGCTATGTCCTATAGGATGTCTAAAATTAAAAAAAATCACTCACGTCATATTATGTATAAAAATGTGATTTTTATGTTTAATTTTGTTTGTTATTTACTAATTTCATATTTCAGATAGGAATTTTCTCAACGATAGAAACTACACCTTTAGCCATCTCTGCGAAAGTAAAATAGAGACGTTTTAACACAATTAAACGTAGTTTTAAGAAAAATTAAATCACAAAAACTTTCAAGGTTCATCATTTTGGTTATGATAAAAAATGTCATATGAGACCATGTATATATACATTGATGGTTTAAATATAAATTGAAAAAATTTTTATTTTAATTATTCACGTTAATTTATTTTTTATTTTTAGAAATTATGTTTTTTCAAATCAATCATTCTTTCCAATCATATGATCCCAAAATTCCTTTTTCAAATGAAAATTTTTGTATTCTCCATGGATGAAAAAGCTTTATCTTTTCACTCTTGAACAGGATTTTGTATTGTTTTAATGTAACAAAATAGGATTATTTTTATAAGAAATTTATAAATTGGTAATCCAGAGTTAATTTTAACATTATAAATTAACAGAAAAAATGTTTTATTTATAATTAATAAACCAGGTGCATGAATTTGAGCTTATTTGTCTAATTAAACTGAAGTAATCGCGTACAAAAAATTTTATAATCTCTTAAAATTTGTTATTTCTTTACAAAATATTTAATTTAGAAAAATTTTGTTTCGATGCCAGTCCTTATTTCGTTCCAAATTTTTGCACTTATCAAAAGCATCATATTTGAAAACAAAGTTTTATTTCAAGCTCTGGTTTTTTGCCATAAGGACAGGTCAATTTTTCATTGCACGTCATAAAGATTCATTCATTTTGATTTTATAAACTTCGAATTTTATGATATAAGTTCATTTTGCATGAAAACATTGACCAGTAAATTTTTAGTAACTCTAGATTACAGGGTAAAAACTGCTTTGGACAAAACAGCGAAGATATAAATTCGATTGAAGAAAACGTGTAAATAAAAATTTTAACAATTTTTAATTTTAAATATAAAAATATTAAAGGCAGAAATATAATTATTAATATCCCTAATACTGTGTAAAGATAGATTTTAAATTTTTATACTGCTGGAAGACAATTGTTATCATGCTCAGTTTATTTCGATCCGTTGGAGAGAAATAAGAAAATTTTATTTGTGATAGAATAAGGTTTGTTTATAATAACAAAAATATCAATGAAATTAACAGCCTCATTTTGTTTCCTTCATGAATCTAACATGGTATTTTTATCCATTTTTAAATGATTATCTTTATTATAGCCTGAAATAAAAAAATCATTTTCCAAATATTTTACTTTCAAATTTGATTCTAAATTCTATTTATCAATTAAATTGAAAATTTTTGGTTGGTGGTTTTTTCCAGTTCAGCCTTCCACAAGATTAAATAAATATTTGATAAATACGATATGTCAAAACCATTTATTTTTTCTTTTCGATTCAATCTTGCTTTTTCAAACACATACAGAGTTGAAATATCTCAGCTGGGTTTTAATTAAATAAGGGTAAAATAATCTTATTCAGTATTATTATTTTGATTTGTAATACATAAGCAGATTTAAAAAACAACTTCAGTTTTACTCCATTAACTGTATGTTTTCTTATTCACATGGTTAACTGAATCTATTCAACCATATAAATGAGGCACAATCGTTGAATGTTATCAAAATTTATATGCGATGACTCATTATTCTGAAAATGATACAATAGCTTATTTTTAAAATTTAACTAAATGAAAATAAATTCATCATTCTGTCCTATATTTAAATGTTCATGTGTATTTTTATCAATAAACGATCGAGTCTATCCTTATTTCACTAATGTTACAAAATATTGATATCTAAATCCGTAAAACTCAGAGCAATTGGTAATATTCTCTACATCTTCAAATTTAATTCATCATTTTTTAATTTATCAATTGAAATAATTCCAATTTTTATTACTTGTGAAATTTATTTCGTAATAAATTGATAATTCTCTATCTTTACTAAAAAAGAGTAAACTTTAAATATTAAAAGAGTTTGCTTCAAAAGTACTAATGACATAGAAAATATTTAGAATTCCTTGATTTGTGAAGTTTTCCAAAATAAGGGCATATTTTTATTCTTCAATCAGTGATATTTGAAGTAATGGAGGATTATAAAATACGCATAAATGTAAATAAAAATTATCTGTAAAAGCAAAAGAGAGTTCTTTTTGTGTGCCATGTTTTAAAAGCAGAAAATACGAAAAAACAGATGTTTTCCCTCAATTTAAATGTAACATCATTTTTTCAAGAAAACATGTTTTTTGGTTAAAAAATCAAACCATTTAGCCACCATACAACAAAATGTTTAACTAGTATTATCAAATCATAGATAATCAGAAACTGGATAATTGATAGCTACCAATACAATTAGAAAGATAGTATCTCGTTACATATTTGACACATCGGATCTGTATTTCTACTTTCGAGACGTTTTTGTTCAATATATAGGGTTTCCCAGCAAATAACGTCCCTTTCCCAAAAATTAACGTCATATTAAAAAAAATCAAATAAATAAATAATTGGAGTAAAAATTAAAAGCCGTAATATTATTATTTTGTAAACACTTTGAAATCAACCTCTAAAGTAATTTTTTAATGCCCTTAAATGACTTAGGAAGAGAATCACATTAACAATGAAAGAATTATAAGGAGAAGAAGGACTTTATCCACTGAACAAAAACGAGCAATAACAGAATATTTAAATCATGGAATACAAATCTCAGAAATGGCTAGAAGATTATTAATTACTCGAACAACTATATCTACATTTTCCAAAAGGTTTTTTGATGGGAGGGAAACAGTAAGACGAGGTCGCTCACAACAAACAAAGCTGAATGATCATCAAAAGGCCAGGCTTCTTCAGTTGGTTAATGATGATCCTACACGAACACTTGAAGCATTGAAAACAACCATTGAGCGGGAATTTAATATTCAAACAAGTAAAAGTTCGATTGATCGTTATTTAAACGATTTTCATTAGTCTATAAAATTTTTTTTATCTATTTTAATTTTAATTTATTTTTATAACAACAATTATTTATTTATTTGATTTTTTTTAATACGACGTTAATTTTTGGGAAAGTGACGTTATTTGCTGGGAAACCCTATAAATTCCTTAATGTACCAAATATTAGCAAATTTTTATCGCTGAATAAATGTAAGATTAAGACAAAAATTTCATTTTTTGAGATGATTCAGTAGTTTTCACCTTAAATATAGTTTTAAATTAAAATTCTTATTTCTAAAAGATTTGTACAAATTTAAATATGTGATTAAATATGTATTTCTAAGCCTAAAAACAAACACAGAATAATAAAAATCTCATATACTAACCATATATATTTAATATTTTCATGAGAAGTTATAGTTTTTGATTTTTCAGCAAAAAATATTGTCACTAATTCAAAATGCACTTTACTGAAGATGTGAAATCGTTCATACAAATGAACAGATCTCTGATATTTTCAATGCTATAAATTATCATAATTAATATCAAAAATTAATCTATAAAATTATAAAAAGTACTTTCTTGTAATTTAATTGATAATTCATGAAAAATTTAAGCCCAAAGAGATTTAAACTATACTTAAGCTATTCATATGGAAATCATAAATTGTTAGAAGATTCTGAGCCAATTAAAAAAAATTAACAAGTTTAAAATCAAAATTTAATGAAATTTATTCAATATAATTTTTTTCTATTCAGATTTTTCATCAAAGAATAAGTCTACCGAACTAATATACTATCTAACTTGCGAAAAATTATTTTAATAAGCGAAACCTACTTTCCTTAATTTCAGGAAATAAAAAAAATAAACCATATCTGAAAATCTTTTCGTGATGATGTCATAGAATAAGGCAATAAGTTAATGCTTAAAAATAAGATATGTACCAATATTTAGGAATGCGTAGTACAAATATAAATTTTAAGAAAATTAAAATAACAATATTCTGATATAAATCAAACTTAGGGAAACATATTTATTTATAAATGTTAAATTTTTTTTATAACACGAAAAAGTAAATTTACTATAAACGCAAAAAATATATAAAAATGCACAAAATTATTATGTTTATTCCATTACTTGATCGAAGATAATAAAAAGCGGAGCGTTAAACCATTAACGAAAATCTGTTGTTTAATTTATACATACATACTAAAATTCAAGATAATTCTTGAATTAAACATACTTAAAAACAATCGATGATGATGTAGTCTAAAATAAAAAATTTTTCCCTCTAAATATATTTAACTATTAAAATTTATATATCTTTACTCTCAAGGTAACTAATATTTTTTTCTTAAAATCAGAAATTAGAAAGTGACGCGATAACTCAGAGGATTATGTATGTTAGTGGGATAATTATTTACTCTTGTGAATATATCATTAATGACGTCTTATATATCTGCCTTAAGAAGATACCGTTTTTAACTAACAAATTTTGAAATTCATCAATTTCAATGTTTCATGGATACTAAAAAATAAGTTCGCTTTGTGATAAAATATAAAAATCTTATATGTCGAAATTATAAATAAACATTAAAATTAATGCTAACTTACCATTAACAAGAAAAAAAAGATGATTTAACATCAAAAAATTTCATGATCTATTTTAAATACACCATGTTTATTTCAGATGATTGATGAAGAATTAAAAATAATAAAAATCACCTTGAAAAATGAAATCTATATTTATTCGATACAGGCTATGATAACATGATTAATTGCTTATTTATCAAGATTAATCAAAACTATATTTTATCAATCGAACCTGCTAATTAAGTGACGTCGTTTATCCAGTATAATAATCAATGCTTATCTTAGATTATATTCATCGATTTGAGCATGCACAGATTAGAGCTAATTGCAATCTTGTCGTTTTTGAATAAGCCAAATTTATGATCTTTATAATTATCTTGTGCTGCGTTTATTTCGAGGTGTGTTTCATCAATCATTATTTATACAACAATTAAATAGATTATAATTTTTGACAATAATTTTATTTGTGATTCATATTTTACGATATCGACTTATAAAGAGCTTCATTGCTGTAAATATTCATACCTTAGAATTTTTGGCCGTTGTAAGTTCCTTGCTCATCCGCATTTAGATTCTTTTCTTGCAAGTTTATCTGAATTTGAGATAAATATTAAAAAGCGATCTATGATTTATTAATATTTGAATAAAAAATTATATACATATTTTCAGACTATTTTTTAAATAATATTCATTTTTAATAATTTTACGTAACCTATGAAAAGTTATTTTGAGTTGTTTGATTCGTCGAAAAAATAATTTTCAAAACGATACATTGACTTCATTCTATAATTTTAACTCATTTATTCGTTTAATAATCGTCTAATACAATTTTTACTTATCTGATTAACAAAAACGTTCTCAACAATTATGTCATTCATTTTATTTAATTTTGTAGAAATAATGATTTGTGAACAATTTAACCTTTATTCTATCGTTTTACGTCCTTTATTTGATAAATTCGTCACAAACCGTCTCTTGTAAATATTCAGACGATTTGTTTTTGTTATCGATAAATTAATTTTCCAATATAAATAAATCAAAAATCAATTTTTTAATTTTATCTAATACGTCATTTACACACAGTAATTCTAATTATATCCTCAAGTAGTGCTTATAAATTATGCAAGTGTATCAAGATATCTGATAAGCTTAAATTTTTAAAAATACATATAAAGTTAATGAAATTGCTATTTCAAAATTTCATCGAATGATTTTTGTTATATCTGACATTCTTAAGATTAACTAAATAGATAATTTTTAGGCTTTCAAAATAGAAAAATTAATTATTATAATGTTAAAGTTTTTCAGATTAAACATATTTCATTTTAAAACACTGTTAGACGTTATGCTTATCTGACAATAGATCATTTATAACCCGTTTAAAATTTATTTTCAACGCGTGTAGATGTTTCCCTTTATATTTTAAAGCATCTAAGTCTTTCCATAAAATCAAATTAAGATAATACTAAAATCTATTCTGATGTTTTCTTACGATATTAAAATTCAATAAAAACTTCCGCTAATTATATATAGTGCTATCAGTGGTTAAACCAACACATTTAAAACCACCAATTTTGTGAATTTATCTTTTATACAACTCACAATTTCATTATTGTTAAAAAATTTCGAAAATTTAAATTTATGTAAATATTATTCACAGAAATGTTACCTTTTATATTTTAAAGGATTATTTTCCATAATTTCAGTCACTCAATTTTAAAAATTCAATCTTTTCAATTTTAATTTTATGATTTTGAAGATGTCTCGAAATTTTATTCGCTTATATATGACATACTTCTTTATAATAATTAATCATGTCTTGTTATTCAAAATTTGGATTCCTTAAGATATTATTTCATGAAATAAAACAACCTCGTCTTATTTAGTTAAAAATCAATTATATAAGCATATTTACCTGTCGTGATTTTTATGATTGAACTTAAAACAAATACTAAAAGCCAGAAAATTGGTTTATAACATTGTTAAATAAAAATTCATGATAAGATAATGAGTCCACGCTACGGTCATGAGAGTGATGAATATTTGATAAATACATTCGAAGAAGCCGATCAACGGGGTTTGGTTTATTTTATTTCATCAAAATATTTGAAATAAAATTTTATCATCCTTCAATTTCTAAATGATAAAATTATCAAAAGCATTTTTTAACTTGTAAATTATCGCTGATTTATACATTGCTATACTGATTCACATAAAAACAATATAGAGTATTTGTTTATTTCCTCTCTATTTTTCATTGCATATTATTGTATCAATTTATATTTTTAAAATTTATCGACTGTTTCTTACTGATAAATGAAAAAGACAATACTTGTAAACTCTTACGATTTTGTATCGTTTTATGATCATTTTTATGCTAATTATCAAAGTTAAAATTTCTTATATTCTGGTAAATATTCAAAAACATATAATTATCTCATATTTTATTTTTTGACGCATTTAAAAATCAAAAATCGTTTTAACCCAAAATAAAAATATGATTCAGCATAAAAATTTATTATTTAAACAAGAGATTTAATCTCCATGTCCTGAGTATTCTTTTTTTTTAATTTAAGAGAACTCCCTTATTAAAGGAAAATTGTGTCAACTTCATTCGGTTAAATTATAAATATTCTCCAAAATACATCTGATTTTGACTTTTACTTTTACCATCTTTAATAAATTTTTCAAACCAATGATGTAATGGTTGCCTCAATTTAAAATGAAAAAATCACAGATAGATGAATAACGATGTATATTTTCAATTGCGTTTACGAATTTACTTTTTCTGGTGCAAAATTACATTTTTCATTGACAAAGTAAAAGTGTTAAACAGGTAAATTTATCAGATTATTCCTCATTATAAAAGATGTTTTTCGTGCGTATATGAAATTTTTCCGTTTCATTAAATGTGCAGATAAAAAAGAAAAACTTTTAAATATTCTATTTTGAACAACCATAGTTTTAGTTTTTATAAATAAAATATAGTTTGTTGTGATAGATTATGAAATTTCTATGGTCATTTGAATCATTTATTATAACCTTTTAAAATGTACTGAAAGCATAAATTTTTACATAATGGTGATTTTTAACGTATTAGCTAAATTTATATATGTAATTATTTCTGATATTTGTATGGTCAATCTATTAATGATTATCAAATCTATCATAAAATTAAAAATTTTAAAATTAAATAAATTATTCTAGTCATATTTCAACTGATATTAAGATACTCGAAAATGTAGTATTCGAATTTATTTGATATTTTCAAAAATTAGGGATATTATTTTTTGGTAATTTCTCTATTTTCGCATCAATAAATGTTAACTGTATCAGTTTAAAAATTTTATTTTTTCCATTTTAATTTATGCGATCATGAAATTAAATTTGCAATGAAACCAGAAAAAATTTTCATATTTTTTCCAAAAAATACCTACAATGGACCATATTGTTGTTTCGATATTTTATTCTAAAAATAAAATTATCTGTTTTTATCATGATTAGAAGATCACAAATTATATGGATTCCCTTCTTCCCGTATTTATTATATCTTATCAAGAACTTTTGGCTGTCTCAACAAAATATTAATGTATATTTATTTTTAACAGTTGCCCTTATAACCTACGAATATACTATTTATCTCGCTGGTATAATGAATACTTTAGTTTCTTTTATTTCAATGATATTAAATTTTTTGTATAATTTTGAAAATTATAAATTACTTTTAATTAAATAAATTAAAATTAAATATTTTTACATTTCTTTTAATGTTAAAGAAGATAAAAAATTTTAACGATAAACTATTCTACAACGTTGGCTGAGTTTTGAAATGAAAAAACCAAATTAAATAAAACATGCATTATCATTTTTATTTAAATATAAAGGATATGAAGAAGTTTATTAAAAGAGTTTCGGTTATCCTGCTTTTACGATATATCTTTTGAAATTTTCTAATCTAGCTTATCACAAAATATTAATTTTAAAATGATAATAAAAACCTATAAAAGACATTGTTTATGATAACTCAAACACAAATCAGTCAACTATATATTGAATTAATTGAGAAATTATTTATAATCAAATAACGCAAACATATGATATATTTCTTTTCAACAATCGTTTTTATAATACAAGAATTAGTTTAAAGGTTTCTTCAAAAAACGTCATTTTCATTATTCTACTCGGTTTTATTATAATCGGTCTATATATAATCGAAAAAATAAAATTATTTATCCTGTTAAAATTAACCTTTTAGGAAAAGTCAAAATTTTGATCATGGCTAAATAAATAATTTTTGATAATATTTTCATTTATACATTACTATTCTATACGAGACTCTAGAGCTAGCTTTTCGTCTTATTCACGTGTTTTATTTTTAATTAGGTTCTACAATTTTTCATTCATAGGAGAACAGCTAAAAATATAATTAAAAATTCTACTTTGAAAATGAAAATTATTTTTTTCATAAAATTTGAAAATTGATAGTGTTTACTTCATCGATATAAATAGAAGAATAAATTATTAATTTATTTAAACATAAACAAAAAACATTAAAATAATTGATTTTATAACATATTTATAAATTATATATAAAAAATAAAGTTATGTTAAAATAAAATTTTTCCTTGTGATAAATTCTTATGAATTTGATAAGGACATATAAAGGTAATAATCTTAAATTATAACGTTCAAACCATAAGGCAAAAAGATCGTTGGTAAAATTGTATGCTCAAGAAAAAACATTTACACCATAGTTCAAAATAATAATATTAAGGCATAAAAATTAAATTTTAAACAATTTTTTAATTGAAATATTCAATTAGAACAAACAAGAATTATTTGCGACATCAAAATTTATTTTTACGTTTTTTGCTTTTGTAAAAATATTAACAATGTAAAACTCTTAAATTTATGAATATTTTACTTAAAAATCATTGAAATAGAATTTTAATATTTTTATATTTTCTGAAATTCTTTTAAATTTTTAATTATAAGAATTTTACTTTGTAAATAAAATAATTTAACACAAGAAAATTTTTTTCATCCATTTTTAGAAAAACTGATATATATTTTTCATAATTTATGATATATTTATCGATGATTGATGAATTTTAAAATTCGAATCTCGTAAATATTTCTGAAGTTTGTAGTTTTGTATATAAAATATTACAAATAAGAATGAAGATATAAAATATAAATTATTAATCCTAATATGTAAAATTTTGACAAATTATCCTGTTTATGAATTTATATTTCAGATGAAGCCAATCACTGTATTATCTAAGTCATATTAATCTAATTTTATTGTCAGCAAAAATTTAAGTTATCAAATGAAATTTCATAAACATGATTTTATTTGACATCTAGATTATTCCCTTTCTAAATAATTTGTTTCTGATAAAATATTATAAATATTCTTAAATATAAATTCATTCCCTTTGAATATTTCAACCACCGTTTTTGTAGCTTTTAACCATGTAAATATGTTTTTTACTGTTTTTTGAATATTATATTACATATTGAAATTTCATCGAAAATCTTTACATTAATAAGTACCAGATATCCCTAGTGTTCCAAAATCATATCCTGAAGTATTATATCTCATAATTCTAAGGCTATGGATGTTTTCTGTTCTGATTTATATGTAAAATTTATGTACTTTATTCATTTAAAAATGAGCATAGTTTATTTTGATTTTATATATCTATAAAGTCATAAAAATAAAATTTTTATTTGAAGTGAAATTTAAATCATTTATCTTTCTAAAATTAGATTTTGAAAAAAACTCATTGATTTCTACATTCAAAAAAAAATCTTGTTTGAGGTGACAACAGAAAAAATAATAGAGGAAGTAAATTTAATCAGTTATTTAGCTAAAAATATACGACGATGATAACTAAAGACAGAAAAAGTAATTATAAAATATTTTTGTTCTTCAAACTAGTTTTTTCATAAAATTCTTCAATAAGTTCAAACGAAAATATAGAAAAACTTGACTTGACTTTCAATTTTCCATTTTAAATATTTTATTAACTTATCCTGTGAATTTTATCATCTTAAAATTGACGTCAGCTCAATTTCGAGGTTATCAAATTTTTAATATTTTTAATGATTCTCGATCTAGTACAGTTTATAACGTTTGTTCTTTCTATTATTTTGTAAATATAAAATTTTTTAAATACTTAAGATGAATAATATAAAAAGTTTTTATTATTTGATATATTTGTCTGTTTTTTGCCCATACATATTTATGAGCTTTCTAGTTTATTCTTTTTTATATTCAGTTGTCATTAATATTTAATTTAACACCCAGATATACTCTTATAGTTTTTTCAGATTCTTCTTCAAGAATTGATAGATATTCATTCTCAAGAGTTTACGATCAAAAATTTATCAGGATGTATTTATTATTTTGGATTTTATGTTTTTGTTTTCGTGTATTTAACCGGTACTGTGATTTAATATGCTTTCATAGGTTTTTCTTTATAGATAATCTAGTTTCTGTATCATTCCTTTAAATTTTACCAAAATAATTGTTGTCAAATCTTAATTTTAAGCATGAATGTTATTTGATCTTTTTATCCATAAAAATTTATCATAAAAGTAATTTGAGGAAAGTTCTGCGAACGTCTAATTCTAGGATCTAATTTTCATTTACTGATTTTGGCGATTATTTTATTCTCAACACTATCTTCCTCTTGTTCAGATTTATTGATTATTCTATTTGTATTTAGAAGATGATGAGGGTTTCTTAGAATGACAGCTTGTAACTAATTAATTTTTTTATGATCATAGTTATAATTATAATGGCCTCTCTTTTTAAAATGTACCATACATAAATAAAATTAGCTAAACGATATTATTTTAACCTTTTTGCTGAAAATTCATTGGAAAATTATCAATAAATTTAAAGCATAAAACTTTTGGACTCTTATTCTGTTTTAAAAAGGAAATTATCTGTTAGAATATAATTTTCAACCATTTGAATGGTTTATCTTGTTTTTTTGAATCACTATTAATTTTAACTCGTGTTTTAAAATATTTAATTATTTTAATTTATCTTGTTTTTAGAGAAAGTAAGCAATATTTTTTGTTCAATCTTTTAAAATGATCTCTTACTCTATGCACCGTAAAATTTATATGAACACTAAAAAGATGAGTTTCTGTCATAAATTTTCTTATCAACTTAAAACCAACGACTCACCTATCAATATTTTTTATGTTATCAATATATTATTAACTGAATATAACGCATACTATTCAAATATTTATGGTAAAAATCAGCAATATTGTGTAAATGTTTATTAAATTGTCATTATCCTTTTATTATGGTCAAGAATCAAACGTTTTTTACAAGCGTTATAATTTTGATACAGTACAATATGTCATGAGCAATCTATTCTTCATGAAACAATTCCCTAAGGATGAGTGTTGTTCTAGGTTGTTTGAAGGGAGTTTTAACTTTTTGAAACATTGTGACTAAACCAGGAAAAGGATGCTGAAAAGAGTGAAGTGTTTAACGGCAGAATATAGTAAACATAGCTTTATCGAAGAATCTTATATAAACAATAACTTTATTCGAAATATGCCAGATATGTTTTAACTATTTCCTTCCTCATCACAAAAATTTATCTAATTTTTTTTCTTAAGTGCGTATTTATTTAATTTTTCATTCTACTTGATAGATTTGGATGTTAGCAGCACATATATATCTGATTTTTTGGTAAATCAGATTATTAGTTTCCAATATACTGAAATGATTATCAATATATTTTAAGTAATAAAATACTTTTAATAAGTTTGATTTGTTATTATTTTAATATATTCGCTACATCCTTGCACATTTGACAAATAAAAGTATCATTAAAATTATCAAAGAATTAAAAAAATTTTTTTTTTTAATTTTTGAAAAATATGATGAACGAAACTGAAAGTATAAATAATTCTCGGATTTTGATAGACGGAATAAATTCAATTTATTAATGGCAGATTTCACTTGGGCTGTATTAAATTTATTATTTTCAAAAGATAAAAGATTCTGAATAATTGGATATGAGTGATTTAAGTAAATGTAAAATTTTAGAAAATACTGAGTTTTCATTTTTTATCCGAAAATTTTTTTGGATGACGAGTTTCGACCAGGAAAATAGTAATCATTCTGAAAATATCGATTTTAAAAAATTATTGCCTTTTATAATTTTTAACATGTTTTTATTTTTCTTCTTTGAATGATAATTGTAAGTTTCTGATGAAACAAATATATATGATGGAAATTTTTACATATTTATATGATATTAATACGACATTAATCACAATGTATTTTATGATTTATAATTTTTTTGATGTTTGAAACATGTACAACGTTTCTTAATTTAATGAATTTAGATCTTCTCCATAAATTAGAAGTATGGAGTTTTTTGGAATGTGATTTTGTATATTATGTTTCAAATATTTTGATTTCCTATATTCTGAGGGAAAGATATTTTTTTGATTTTAAATTCTTTTAATTGATTAAAATTCCTTGACATTCAAATAATCGATTTTACATATTGAGATAAATCTGAATTGAATCCATATTTGAAAAACATTTTGTTTTGAAATAAAATGAATAATAGCCTCTCTGACAAGATAATTTTTATCATTTCATAATATTGAGAATGGAAAGTAATATTTTTCTATCTAATGACATCATAACTGATACATACTATTATCGTATCTTCTAAGATCAGAATATTACAAAAAACTCTTAAATTTTATAAAATAGTTAAATTTTAATATTTCGAAATCTTCGAGATTAGGTTGATTATTTTGTTAAAAATTCTTTTTTAAATATAATATTTTAAATATCTTAAAGGATAAAATTTGTTTATTTATTTTTTATTTCGTCCAAAAATTTTATTAATAACTTTTCTCAATTAAGAATAAGCACGAGATAACGTCATAATATATAATCATAAATATTTTTTGAATGATATGATGAATTTTTTTCAAAAAGTGTTTCACGAAGTTGATTCATCCATATATACATCAAATTAATAAATTAATGTTTACCGCTTAAAGTTTAATTTTATTAATTAAGATTCAAAATTAAAAAGTGGTTTGGAATCAATAATGTTTAACTTGTATTTATATCAATGGAAAAATAAAAGAATTTAAAATAGGTTTTATGATTTTTTAATTATAATTTTTGTATTTTTATTTATATATTTGTAATAATATATTCTATTATTCAGCAAGTAAATAACGAAAAAGATCATCAAAATTGTAAATTTATATTTTATTTATAGCTATTCAATCTTTTAACTCTTGGTTGTGTTTCAGAAACATAACTGGAAAGAAGGTTTATCATGAGAGAAATATAAACGGCTTTTAAATTTGTTCAATTATATGCGTGATAAATTGATCATTTCAGAAGAAAAAATCATGATATAATTTTAAAAAATGTGAAAAACACAAGAGTTTAATGATATAGGATATATTAATTATAATCATTGACGAGAAAACCCCTTTCATATATAAACAAAAATCTGAGAAAAAGATTTTAGCAATCATGTTCATAAATAGATTACAAGGCAAATTTTCAAGATACATTTTTTGGAATAAACATAATATTCGTAAGAAATATAAAGATTAGAATTTAAATACAAGTGTAGTAAGCATAGTACGATGAAATGTTGCTTCATTATGAAACTAAATTATCGCAATTTAGTACAGAAGCCAGTTTTATAGTTTCCTAACATGAAAATAAATTTTCTTGAAATGTATAGATTTGAAAGAAATTATTTAAGAAAATAAAACAACGTAGTAAATGGATTTTGAAGTTGCTGCATATCCATATTGCATATTTTAATAATAAGATGATTAAAATTATTTTTTTTATAATAAGTTCTGTTATTATTGTTGTTGAATAATAAAAAAATGGCATAAACATTTATAAATAAAAAATAAATTATTCTACACATTTTTTTATGTTTTAAAGCAATGATTATATCCTCCGAATCATTAACATTTAGAATGATAATAAATAAAATATCGAACATATTATATTTTAGAATTCCTAAATGTATGTTAACGTTTTTAACAATTCAAAAAAGAGAATACTACATGACCAATAGGAGATTTTAAATAATAATATTTTTTTACTTAAAATTGGTTTATTTTTATTTTTCTTAAATACCATAAAAATATGTGCTCGATTCTGCAAATGCAAAGATCGTATTTCATGCAGCTTTGCAGTCTTGTTCTTTTTAAAATTGATATTATTATCCTGTAGAGCCTTGCGCATATTCCTAGATAATTCTCGATTGCATTATAAGGTATTCATATTAAGTGTCAAAAAGATTGTAGATTTATCAAAAATTTTGAATGATCTGATCAATTCTCAAAACGAACAGACGGTGGATCTGGTTTCAGCTCCGAGAGAAGAAAGGATTACTATGTTCGAAAAGCGTTTCGCAAATCGTATCCAAAATTTCTTTTGATACTGCATTCGAGGAATGCAAGGCTTCGAAGGATCTGTTTTTCAAGTTAATCGGCAAGACTTGAGGCGTATTTACTGACATGCTCAGTTTTCAATGGAGATGAGAAAAAATTGAAGCTCCTCTCCTGGATTCGGTGTGGGGCTTTCAGGCTTCGGGATAAATTTCGCCCTTAATTTGAAAAAGGAGTGTTAATTCGAAGATTTCTCGAGACTTCTGTCTTATTATAATTATTAAGAAGTCTATTTTATGCACGCTAGGGTTGAGTTCAATAGATCCACCCTTAAGCTGAATAGGACATACAAGGAATAGATCGTAGGATTGAGATAAATAAATACAACGAATTCATGTTTACTATAGATAGTGGTAGTTGTTAAAATAGTATATATACATATTCGGAACGCGATAATTCAAAAGACGCCACAGAGAAAGGATCAGTCGAGTTACTAAAACAGAACAACCCTTCATTGATAAGGTCATAACTGTAGCTAAATCAATAGTGTTGACTTCTAAGATCATTAAAGACATTGAGAATTTAGATTATACTAGGCTAGTTCATAAAAATTCAGAATTATCATTCTAAAACGTCTGAAAATGAATTAGTTGTTCTTTTAAAAATTTATCTGTAACTGAGAAAATATATGAGAGCCCTCATCTTTCTTTTAGTTTTAATTGTTGCAAAAGAACAATTTACCTTCATGAAGTATGCATGACAATCGAACCCAAACGAAATTCAAATTTTAGACATGACGGAAGGTTTTTAAAAGTTATCAATGATTTGAGAGAAATTTCAATGACAGAGTACTATGTTGATCAAAATATGAGTCATTTATATTCTGTTTTTTATTGATGTACGAGTTTAATTTGTATTATCCACTCCAAAACCAGCGATATTTGAACGTGACGTTGATACAGAATCCATTATGTTCAATCTGAACATTTAGTAAAAGGCTAATCCTTATCAGGATATTTGATTCCCTAACTCTATTTATGTGAAAAACTGTTACTTGTAAATTATTAGTCAATGATTCTCCATAATATTCTAATACCTTAAGAATCGTCGTTATTAAAGAACTCAAGCTCCACTTGAATTTCATACTTGAATGAAATGGAATTTATTTAAACCCTACTGAGACAACCATCGCAGAAGTGACAAGAAATCATTTACGATTATTGGACGAATCAAGCTTTTGAAAAAGCTGAAATATTTCCACACAAATTTTTTTCAAAAAGAAAACCATAACTATGTTTCAAAAGTGACGCAGAATACCGTTTGAATTCTATGGAAAATTAGAAAAAGAATTTGGAAGGTTAGTTAAAGCAGAGATATTGAAAAGAGTTAAAACTAGCGATAATATTTTCAAATTTTAGTGGTTCTCAAGGCAAACTCATATTTAAAATCTGTGTTCATTTCGGGATTGGATTATATTCAAACTCAATGTTGAACAGCACTTGATTCCAACCATGAAATATATTCTTTAATGGCTCAAAGGAATGAATATATTTTTAAAGATGGACATGTGTGAAGCTTATTTATAGATTCCTCTCGATGAGTATTTGAGGCAGAAAGGTTTGATCAATTCGATATTCAGACTGAATTAATACAGACTGCATCAGTTCAGATTCGATTAAACTCCTGCTATATTCTAGCAATACATTGAAAATAGTTAGCTAATATTTCGAATGGTGCTGTGTTTATGCATGCCATAATATTTACCGAGTTTAACATAAGAGATCGCTAAGAATCCATGTGACTTATATAAGTCGATTCATACTATTATTTTCCAGTCGTTGTTATAACCAGAGAGTTTTTAAGTCAACAAACAATTTCCGCACTTAAATCAATTTTTCATCTGATGGAAATCCACAGGTTATCGTTTCAAGACATGAACCTAAATAATCGAAGTTGAATATCCGTTATTTCTGTGTTATAATGAGAATCTAGCATACGTTTTTCACTATCATACCATCCAGAATCGAACTGCGTAACTTAAATTTTCGTTCAATTTTTTAACGAATCAGTTTCCATATCAATGAATGATAGTGATTCAGTGTAAGATCCAGTTATCAGTTTACTAACTTCCTTTCGATCAACCTCTGGTTTTGATGGGAGATACAAATTGGAATTATTCTAGTGCTTGAAGATTTGTAAGATTCTTTCGGCGACGTTTTCTAATCCACTAATAGTGATTTTTACCATGTGAAAATCAAAGAAAGATGTTTGTTTGGGTTAGATTATGCGAGAAAATTCTTAATTTTGGAAAAGCCATGTTGTGAAGTTCAAAAGGGAAGAGAGTATACGTCGTTGAGCTGTCATAAAGAAAGTCAATGTGGCATCAAAACAAACTCAATTCTTTAAACTTTGTTGAAAATGATTATCACATAAGTTATACAAGGAATACCTTCGATCCTGAAATGAATCCATAACAAACTGACGGAAAACAAGAGTATCTAAAATTTTCTCGTACTTAAGAGAAATGACTAATATTTTAAAGATAGGGCAGAACCTGATATATACTAACCTGCAGCTCCATGGGTATATTCCTAGATTGTTCTTAATTCTGCTATCATGCCTGAGTAATAAAGATGTGTTTTCCTAGGAACTACAAGCATTAAAAATTACAAAAATTCAACAAATTTTTATTCTATTTAGAATAGAAATAATTATTTGATAATGTTAATATTTTTGTTTTTTTAATTTTCCTCGGCAGTATTTTTGTGTTTAATATTGTCCAAGTTATATTTATATGATTTAAGAGATTTGATAAAAAGAAGTATTTTATTTAACTTTGAAAATATAGAAGAGTAAAGTTGATAATTTTCTAAAATGATATCGGTTATTTTTGTAACCTTAAATCAATAAAAATATGATATTTATTCTGTATAGTTGTTTTCATAAATATTTAAATATCTTTTCGTTATAAATTTCTTTTAGACACAAAAATGAAAAGATAACCTCATATAATTATTATTTTTAATTATATTCAATTCATTAATAAAATCCAGTGATTATTCCTGTTTTTATAGAAACGAAAAAGGTCATCTTATGTAATGATGTGAATAAACTCAGCAATAAATTTTTTATCCTTAAAATTAAGTGTATTATTACTTTTAAAATTTTCGTAATGAACTGATGATCTTATTTCAAATAATTAAGTTTATATTTATGTATTTGATAAATTGTATAAAAAAAACGACAGATATGTGAAGTGTTTAACAATAAAACCTGCAACAAAAATTGAATATTAAATCGAATTTTCCTGAATTGATTTTTCATTTTAAGATAATTCGAGAATGTGTTACAATTAAAAAAGAATATCTGAAAGAGACATTATTAAAAAGAACAAAATATTTGTTCTAATGTGGCCAATTCTAAAAAATACCATTTTCATTGAAATATGTTAATGGTTAAACGAATATTCATTGTATAAATTATAAAATAAATAAACGTTTCATTCTAGTTTAAATTAGAAACAAATTGAGAATATTAGAAAATAGAAATCAATTTATAAAATTTTGTATTTATGAATACAAAAAGCATGAATATTAAAGTATACGTTTAGCTGTTTCATTTTAGATAAATTGATATTACTGATGTATTGATGATAAAAATAATTTACTTTTGTTTTTATATTTTAATATTTTACGTAAAACTACAAATATTTAAAAAATATTATGATTTGATATTAAAATAAAATTTTCATGATTAATTTTAAAAAACTGACGATATTGTCTTTTTAATCTATCGGTTTAATTTTGTTATTTATTTTCCGATTACTATTAGATTTAAATATTCTCATTGATATTTAGGATGAAGCATCTTAATTTTAACTCAATTAATTTTAAAGCATCTTATTTTATAATCATCAATATAAAATTTTTAAGGAGATTTAAACTCTGATAATTTTATATTGTTTCGCATGATTGTGCCATCTGATAAATACACACAAACTACAAAGGTTTATCTTTATTTTTAACAGATTATAATTATTGAGCGTCTATTTAGCTTATTAACCGGTCATTTTTAAATTAATTTTTGAAAGTAAGAATAAAATTAGGATCTTTTTGAAGAAGCTCATCTGGCCTAGTATCATTGTGATTGATTTTGAAATCTTGATTTTATCCGTTTTATTCAAAAAAATAAATATGGTAATGATTTTTATTCTTCATGTAAATTTTATTAAATTCCATTTATTTTATTATCTTTCATTCATTATTCAATATTTTTATTTGTTTAGTTGAAAAATAATATCGGAAAATATTGATCGCGGCTGTGACATATTTCATAACACGAAAGAATGTAAATTATCACGGCTGAGAATAAAACACCACAATTAACAATTCAAATGAAGATTTTCAAAAATTATGTAGGTTTTGATCAAGATACTTCATTTAAAAACACAATTGAAACAAAAGAAATCAATTTCTGGTTTAGCTATCAAAATTTAAGGAAAATACATAATTTTATTTCAAGATTTTAGTTAACAAGACAGATCCCTTAAAAAAAGTTTTATTCTTGACCTGTAATATCCAAAAATTCAAAATGATGTATTTTTTATGTTTAAGAGTATATTAACTTAAAAATGTTAAGATTGAAAAAACCGTTTAATTAAGAGCACCACTTCATTTGCAAATTCAAATTGAAAATGAATTTTCAAAGTCGGTGTCAAACTAAAATATTTCTTATTTTATTATCGTGAAAATATACTAGAATAATAAGATTGTTATGGAAATTGTATACGTTAAAGTCATTGATAATTTAAATCATGAATCTGGATATATTATGATTTTCATGCTTGTAACAATAAAGTATGTTGGATACATGTCCTCCATTGTACTTTATTATATAAACCAATAATTACATTATAAATAATATTATATTCTCTGTAAATATATACAATTCAGGTCTCATTAATGATAATTATTTAAAAAATATAAATAAAGCTATATCATTGAAATTTTTTACTCAGATCATATCCTTATGGGATAAATTTAATGAAATTGAGATATGTCCAGTATAATTAGTTTTCTCTCTTAAATGAGACAAAAATCGTATAAATTTGATAATTTCAACGTTCTTGTCACTTTTAGTTGCTAAAATCATGACTCCGGAATTTTTACACCTTGAAAAACGATACAGATTTAAGTGGCTGGAATTTTGACATAGAAAGAAATGGAGAAAATATAGCCCCTATTTTGAAAAATGATAAAGAAATTAAACATATTATTCAAATAATTTGAATATATTAAACAAGAATCCAAGTATACAGTTACAACAATTATTTTTACCAGAGAACGACAGTTAGCAGAATAATTTATAAAATTAAAAAAAAAATTTCTATGGTTTAAAGACAAAAAAAATCCGATTCGTTCAAATACTTCTTTAAATCAAAACACATGATGATTAAATTTAGCGATTTTAAACTCAAAGAACCCTGGAAAATTAAATCTCTTTTTATTGTAAAAAAATATTTTATGTAATTTGTTGGAATTTTATAAATTTACACCTCGCTATTATGTGGTACTAGGTAATTTTTGTCATTCTATCAACATTTAGTCATATTAAATTCCAACAAAATGATGTTAGATTTAAGTCTTTCTGTCGGTTTCAGCAACTTTTTCCATTTTTATTTGATCATTGAATAAAATAAATACTCGTATCTTAAAGTTAAAATTTAACAATTCAATGTATGTCATTTCAAAAAAAAGCAATCTATCTTATCTTTAAACAATTTAAAAATTTTAAAGAAAAAATATAAAACTCCATAAATTATCAACTCAACGACGAATCATAATTCCCAATTATTTATTGCCTGATAAAATTTAATGATGAATAGAACGTATAAGGGGAATAAAATATTCGAAATCATTTATGATGTTTGAAAATTATTCTTGTATTTTGTAAAATCATCACATCTAAATTAAATATGGGACAATATTTAACTTATTTTTTGTAATTGAAAATTTGCATTTATTTCCATAAAAATATATTCGGATATATATCCTTTAAGAATATTAAACATCTGAAATAAAAGCTTTGTTCTTTTTATATCCATAAATATCAACGAAAAATTTGAATGCTATTTAAATTTGTTTTGAAGATTCTTGTTAGAAAGTTTAACAGGAGATTAAGTGTTGAATAGAAATATTTTACCATGAAAAAATCATTTTTCGACAAAGCTTATTTTTCTGAATAATGCTCAGTAAAATAAGACAAAAGCAGAAGATATCTTTTTAGTTTACAGTAACTTAACATAAATTTTAAAACATAGATGATAATTTTGTTTGTAAATTTAACAGTAACATACACTTTACTTCTATTTGGTTCCCTGAAACTATCTAATAAATAAAATTTTTTGACTTGGCATTGAATATTTAAAACATATCAGAAAACAGAATATGGAATTTATTTGATTAACTGTCTAAAGGAACAATTTTCATATGTGTGATAGAAACTGTAATCAGTATAGTTGGGGTAAACAGCAGTTCTTATAGGTTGTAACATAGAGATACTTTAGAGTCAAATACACATATATTTAAGTTTATAAAATATTCAAATGATCAATTTTACAAGGAATATTCAATTTAATATTGGAGCTACACAAAAATCTAATTAATTTTCTTGTCGCATGCATCAATTCTTTTTTTTTCATATGTCCATAAATTAGTTAATAATGGATATTATTTGCTCTTACAAAACTGTATGCAAAGAGAAATAAAAAATATTTAGAGATTCATGTATGATCATAAAAATTATTTATGGCATGTATTACCTTCGGATAGTTAACTTAGCAGATCAAAAGTCGAAAGTCACCTGTAATACTTTCTTTCAAAAAAAGAAGTTAAAGACGATTTCCCAAAAATACATTTAACTATATTATTTCTTTCAAAATTCTCAATGAATGTAATATAAATAAGGATTCCTCGAAAAACTGTAATTTTATTGGGAATCAAATAACCTTCTTACTAATCGCAAACAACAATTCTCATATTTCCTAAGTTTAGTAAAAATGACTGCTATTTTGTTATATAAAATCAGTTTTTAAAATTTGAAAAATGAGCATATATGTTCTATGTTGGGTCTCCAAATTTTGTCTTTGGTCTCATTTGTTTTTATTCATATTCACTAATACTTTAAACTGAAGGTAGATTTAACAAATAATCCTGTCCTGTATTTCGTATGTTCAGTAAAGTTAATTCATATTTAAGTTTTTACAAATTGGTTGATGATGGGGTTCAATACTTCATGTCAGCATGAATAAATTTTAAATAATTTCCGTAAAATCTGATTTCAACACTCTACGCCTGACTCTTTAGGTTTATATAGATTTGTAAAATTTAAATCTTAAAATGTCTAGCATTATTATTTGGCAAGAATTTAATAAAATAGGTAATTTCTATTTATCTTTGCAAAAATATATCAACATATGAAAATAGACAAATTAAACATATGCCGTGGTCGTTATTGTTCGTTTAACCAACTTTAGTTTCTTTCATTGATATTTGTTAAAGAAAATAAAAAATTTCTTATGTTTTTTTGTATCTGAAATTGCTGACTTAATATGAGCATCACGAAGTAATGATGAACATCTCGTATTCACAAAAACAATTTCTATTAGAGTTTTTGTTTTGGCCAGCATAGTTTATTTGCAATAATTTCCAACTATCCATGTGTGTATTAAATATTCGATTGCGTTTTAAGAATAAATCACCTCAATCTCAAAAATATGATTTGTTGCAAAATAGAATTTTGGATATTGTTATATCGACAATTTTATACATTCGAAAGATTCTAACCAGCAATAATCAACGAAACTACTAAATGACTTAAGAAAATAGTTTTAAAAAATTAAAACTATTTATATTGATGTGAATTTTAACTCGTTTATTATTTTTAAAGTCATAAAGGTAGAAAAGTAGGCTCACGATTACTGAATTGCTCAGTTAAATAAATTATATTAAAATACCAATATTAATATTTCATTTGTGTAAACTGCGAATAAATTAATTTTTTGTCGACTTTTGAAAATTACTACATTGGATAAGTGTATTTTATTTACTCGATGAAATTTATTTAAAAATCGAAAGATCATAATGGTCTTTAATCAAATCATAGTTTGTATTTCTATAATATGGTCATCAACGGATTATATTTTAATTTATAAGCATTTATTAAAAGAAAAAACTTCATTTTTTATTTCATTTTAAATATTCGATGATTTTAAAATTATGACATTTTAATCGTAATTGAGTGACAATTTTAGCTTAGTGCGTTAGGAAAAGGAAATAAACATTGAACTTATTAATATACTTAAAATAACAAAAGGAAAGTAAATTCATTTTTGTCAAATCTAACCTTAATTTTTCAAAAATGAAATGTAAGATTTTAAAATCTGTTACTTATAGTCAACGTGGAAAAAATATAATTCGATAAATGAAATTTTACATTTTCGATCATTTCAGAGAGAGATCGTTTGAAAGTCAAAAAATTGACATTTATCTTTTTTTATTCCAATAAAATATGAATAAAAACGAATAAATTTATTTTAACAGAGAAAATTTCCTTTACGTTCGAAATAGTAAAGTATTTATAAATGGATAAAATTCTTTCGATTTTATTTTTCTGTTATACTTACGATTTAATCTCAAAATCTGAAAGAACAAAAAAAATTATATCAATATTGATTTTTTTAAATAATGAAGGTAATAGTTTAAAATAGGCCATTGTACTGTTGCTTTAAAATGACATTTTAAGTCAATTTTATTTTTAAAATTAATTATTATATTCATGCATTTCTAATAATTTTTATGAGATTGAAATGACATTTGGAATAAAAAAAGTTAATCATTGATGCAATGTAAATTATTTTGAGCAAACATGAGATCAACCTATCCAGGCTTATTTCGAAGATATGTTCACATACACGTTTACCCTTTCGTAAGAATCTTTTCAGCGCTTTATGCCCATTCGATACCTTTCTGTAGTTTAATCACAAATAATCTAGTAGTGTGAGAGTTTTACAAACTTAAACCTTCACTTTTTTCTCCCTAAATTTAAACATGCTTAACTACACTGCATAGGTTTTTTTGGTAAAATGGCTCTCTTTGTTCAAACAGAATAAGATCATTCCCCACTCGTAGTCACAATATTTTTAGAAACGTTTCTTAAATTTCCAATTCCTTCTAGAACGCTCACTGGTGCCCACGTACTTATAGTATACACATTGAAATGACTGGGGAAATTTATTGAATAAATCTATTTATATTCTCTTAAAATTCTAAATTTTAAAATTTTTATAAAATTTCTTCACATCATTGTTTTTTATTATGAAACAAAATTCATAATCATCAACATACTATGATGGTTCAAAAATTATTCTGATTATTTTTTTACAACAGTTTATTTAAAAAAAGATTGTATTGCCATTATTAACTGAAATGTAACTTTACTAAAAATACTTTAAATCCCTTTTTTAAGGATTTAAAATATATTTTTTAAAAGAAAAAGAAATAAAATAATAAAAAAGCAAAATAAAATTCAATAAAAACCTTACAATTTAATTAATATTGAAAGGTTTTAGCTTGTTTTACTAGGTTACTTTTATGCAAAACCAAAAACATTTAATTTTAACCAGAATGACTTTGGACAAGATAATTTAAATTTGGACGATAACCAGATTTTTGATGATAAATTTATTTTCCAAATAAGAATGTTTTTTAATAGTATACATTTAGAGACTTTCTAACTTTGAAAACCTCCACTTTTATTCATAAAAGTAAATGAAATATTTTCATAATATGATAAAAATTTTACCTAATTTAAATATAGATGTTATTTATTTATAAAATATTTGATAATATAAATAAGCTAACTTCACTAAAAAATTTTGCGATTGACGATAATTAGCTATATTTCCTTCAAGAAAATATCATTTTTATTGAGAAATAATAGATTACCAAAATTGAAATATCTCAACCAAAATGATCTCGTGGAATTAAAAATAATATTAACTAACTTATTAATTTTGTCGATCTCGATTATAATAACCCAAACGAACATTTTCTCAAGATAATTATTATTTTTTCTCTCAAAGTGATTTTGCAAAAGAAAATTGAATTCGAAAGTTTTTTTTTACATAATAAGATCGTTTTGTGATTATCTGAGACAGACTCACACACTGACTCTTTAGCACATATTTTTTTGAAAGTATCGCTTTAAAAAATTGATAATCGAAAAGACTAAACTTTATACTTATTGTGGTGTTATGAAAGACGTTTTGGCTATTTTCAGAATAATTAAAGAAAACATCTTTAGGGACATTTACCATATGACATTCTAAGGCGAACATAAACTCATTTTTTATCTCTTGGAATTTAAGTGAGATCTCGATCTCTTATAAAATTAAATAACAACTTAGATACATGGTTATATCGCTGATCTCTTGATACAGTGAAAGAATCATTCAGAGTAGTTACGATCTACTTTCATAATATCTAAATGCAACACTCGTAAATCTGAAAGTTGTATCGACTTTGCTTCTTTTGTATGTTGGCAATAACATCATTAAATAATCACAATCACTTATGCAGTTTGAATATTCGATTATCTTCTATCTTGAGTTTTTCCTATTTTCGCTAATTTCAACAAACTGCCTTCTCGGTTAAAAGATAAAATATATTACAAATAAATAAAAACAAGAGTTAAAATTTATGTACGCTTGATCTATAAATGGATCTTATTCATGACGGAGATATTTAAATGATCCTTAACACATGAGATATATCATAAGATAAAAGTCATACAAATGCTCGTGAAGCAACAATATTAGTTTCCTCTCTATCGTTTTCAAAAAAGCCAGTTGTTTTAAAATTTTCCAAAACGTATTCTTTGATTATTTAACAGAATAATTTGGAAGGTACACCGCTCATAAAAAATTGACGTTATTTTGACAAAAAGAACATTATTCGTGCTCTCCTCGTTATACTATTTAAGTATGTTTCTTGATATTTCCTGATAAATTTTTATGAAATCACTTGATAATATTAACTTATTATCGTTGGAAAAAGTCATAATTACATTATTCAGATTGAATCATTTCCCTCTGTAATAGATTTTCCAATTATCTTAACATTTTAAAAACACAGAAATTAATCCATCAAATGAATCATTCGTTCCGTATAAAGCATATCTGATTTTTACAGTTAAGCTATATTATATCATAAATTTATCTGTTTGTAAAATGTATTGATTGATTTTAAAACTGTAGACATGTTTTTACTCTATCTCTATAAAATTTTTCTTTATCATTAAATAAAAGAATTTTTATCACCTGATATGAGTTTATATTTGAGAATATAATATCTAAAAAATAATATAAATTAATGTGAGTATTAAAGTAATCCAATTTCGTCAATTACGTCTGTAAAAATAATGGATCGACTCTTAGAAACCGTTAAATGGCATAAATATAGAGTCAACTATTAAAATACGTCGATTTCTCTTTTCAATTAAACGTTTTAATTTTCTTGTAAATATACGAAGAGATCTAATTTAAGCTAACATTTATTATGCCATTTAAAACAATTAATTTCTTCATTTTTCTATATGATCAAAGCATTGTGAAATGATGTCACTAACATTTTACTGGAAAACATGCGATAATTAATGGCTTTCATCATTGTAGCTTGTAAACAAAAATGTTTTTATTTTAAACGAATTTTTAATTCAAAGAGAATATCAGATAAATACAAATAATGGTCTTAAATTCTATAAATTTCTCAAAATTAATTGAATAGTCAAATTATTTTTCTTAATATAAACACTAAAAAATAACGTCAATATTGAAGGTTCATGACATATAGCCATATTTTACAATCTCTAAAGAAATATATTTCAACTTAGTTTGCTTGAAATACAATGATCGATCAATCATAAATTAAATGACAAGTCAACCTTAAATTTAAACACATTTAATTATTGGGAATAAACATCAAATTATAAATTTGATGAGGGAAATATTCAGTTAATAAGATAACAAACAATTGAAAATGACTAAAAAGGGAAAAATAATCTATATTCTTAAAAAATACTTTGAATGGTATCATATTTATTGGTTGGAAAAATAATGTTATATTTAAATGAAAATTGATACAAAAAATCAAAATAACGTCGATAATAGTAAAATCATCAAAATAAGGCATATTTAAAAATTTATATATCATATACAGACACATATAAAAGATTTAAAAACTATTCTAACAAATTTTGAAAACCATTCATGCCATTTTTAAAAATTTAAATCATCCAAAATGGTAATCACAATTTCATATTGTAAATAGACGTACCAGATTTTAAAATCTATTTTACGCGCGGCCTTGATGATTTTTAAATTCAAAATAATTTTAATTATCACGACAAAGGATCTTTCAACTATTCAATGAATTTTGTCTGGTAATTTTTATTTTATTTATATTATGCCTTTTAAGTCTGAAAAATATGTTTTAACCTTATGAAAATTGAAACATGATTTTATTTAGTTATTTTTATAAAACATAATAATAATTATTATGTAAACACATCGATCAATTTAAATTCAAACGAACCATAAAATGAAATAATTTGACGATGCTTCATGAAATAAACTTGCGGTGTGGAAGTTTGTGAAGTTGTGGCTGGCGCCAAGTTTACTTCATATTTTTAATTCACTAAATTGTCGACCCTGCTAAAATAAATAATATATAAAAATTGATATAAATCTAGCAACCATCAAACTCTCTTCATTCTGGACAGAGCATCCATACTTTTAGTTTGTCCTGGCCGATGCACAATTTAGTAGTTCTGGAGTATAATTAGAAGAGACGAAATATTACAATCTTATGACAACACTTGATCAAGAAAAAATACTCCGCGGAATAAAGTCTTCAAAAACCAATTCCTTAAAATAAATATTAAATGTAAAAGCTTATCTTGACTATCAGTCTGATTCTCTGTAATCTAGCTGCAAGACTTCTTAAAATAACAGGTTTAGGTAATCTTAAATAATCTGATATTATTTTGAAAATGGGCTACCTCTCACAATTACATACTTCATGTTTGTTATTTGTGAAGATTGTTGTGCGTCAAATGTGAGATATAATTCGAATCCAACTTTCGCAGAAAAATTTTAGTTATCTTAAATTGGTAAAAGAACGCACTCACTCTGAATGGCAGGCTAACAGCGCTTGTCGTAAAACTGTTGGCATAAAAAGAATTGAGAAAAAAAGAGACCGCTTCATGTCTATTTATCCACCTACCAGTGCGAATTCAGTATAACAGAAGTTTCGGCGTTTCTATCGTACAATGTTTTGAAACAATGCCAAGAATTAAATCAAACCCTGTTACATTCCTAATCCTGTATCATTGAGTTCCAAGATAAATACCATTGCGACTGGATATTGTTGCGAACAACTAGATCACATATGAGATCGCAAATCGGGACGTCGCTTCCAAGTTGATATCAAAGCCGAAGTAAATTTCCTTCCTGCTACTAGCAGTACTCGGCGAATAAATAACACAGGAATAGTCTTCATTGCTGCTGATGGTAATCTGATAAGATACATTTGGAATAATAACATATCCGTTGAATTTTTTATCACAGTATTTCTGGAAGTCTTTCACGACAGAAGAGGCTATCCACTTAATTATTGGGGTCAATACTCTTTTTCTAATGACCTTAATGTGGATGTAAAAAATGAAAGATTTTAGACAGTATCAATTTCTCATAGATTGATTGTAGAAAGACTAGGTTACGAGCGTTAAATGTGTCATCATCTATCAAACAAAAGAAAGAGTTTATAAAACTGTTTAATGAATTTCCGAGTCTTATGACACCAAGATTTTCAAACTACAATGAAAAAGTGGCGTTCAATATAACATACCTAAAAGAAGCATACCACTCTGATGAGCATTCGAGACGTCTCTCCTTCGAAGAGCTTACTTTTGCAATTGTAAAGTTTAAAAATATGTTGTATGTGAATTACAATGAGTTAAATATATTCCGTGAACCTAGCCCTTACAAATGTTTCCAAATCATTCAGAAACCTTGCTATTTATGAGGAATTACTGACGATTGGACAATTTTATCAATCAAGACAGTTAACAAGTTTCACAGATACAAGGATTTTTATTCATCTTTTACAGAATGTATAATTTTTCATAAAATCGATTGCGTTAATGGCTACAAGTACCCATTTAACAAGCGAGATCTTCTTTAAGTTATATAATCATATCATTCCACTTTTCCGAATTTTAACATATGCCTGTCTGCCTCAGGAGCATAGCGCAGACATTTCAGAAATTGATGGACGCCTTTGGACAATAACTTAATTTATAATTTATTTTATAAAACAACAAACATGGTTTCAGCAGATCTATCACAAAACATCTAGATCATCTGAAAACATTATTTAAGCGTTTGCATCAATATAGCCTTTTATTAAATTTTGAAAATTTCCTTCGGACAATATTCCATTTGATTTATTGGGACATGCAATTTCATAATGAGGAATTCTTACTCATCGTAAACGAGTTGAAGCTATCTAGCACGTCACATAACATTTTTCTTTCAAAGATTCGATTGAATTTAAAGGTATGATTAATCCCTATCGCACCTTCATTCCAGAGTTCGCACGTATCATTCTGTCCCTTTATAAATCACTAAAAGCAACGAGATTTCTGTATTTAGAATAACCATTAGAAATGTTAAAAGCGTTTGACGATGAAAAGAGGTCTCTTCCAGACTCAAACATGTTAAACTATACAAAACCAAGCTTTCTGATAGTATTGACGACAGAAGCTTCCAAAACAACTGTCTGAGCTGTTTTAGAACGATCAATAAATTGAATTCGCCAGCCACTTATATTCTTTATAAAAAAATTGTTTGCGTGGGAAATTTAAAACAGGACATTCGATAGTGAACAACTATTATTGTATCTGGTTTTAAGACATTTCACTGTTATCTTTTAGGAGTCATTTTACGACATTCACAAATCATAAACCGTTGACCTTTTCGCTCATAAAGACTTCTGACTCTTGGTTAGTACGTCAGTAAAGAGATTTACCTTCAATTTCTGAATAAATGCATCCTTTATTATTATGATGTAAGATAAAAATGCTGATCGACGTCTTTTCATGTAATAGTTTCAGCTCACTTCGTAAAATCATGATAGACCTCCATATCGAAAACTTTGCAAAGGCTCAGTGATGCGAAACCGGTAAAACTGGTCTTAAACGTCCTTCTACTGAATTGATTTGACGAGATATACCATTCAAATCCTATTTCAAACCTCATATACGAAATTTCTACAGAAACTGCTCTCTCAGTTGTGCTTATCGATCTTTGCCATCGTGTATCTGATAACATTCCTGGATTTCTTATGCCTCAAAAAAACTCAAAAGCAAAAAGCCAGTATACACGGCGTACAGAATTATTTTCAAAATTTGTCTGTTAAATTTATGTATTCTTTATCAGACAGCCAATTATCAAGATACTCAAAAGCCTCTTAGAACCTTTGAAGCTGCCAGAAAACGGTTTGATCATAAAAACGAAGCCATTATAAGACCATAACCGATGTTTAATAGAAACACATTTTCAAAAGAATCGATTGGTGTAAATGCTGATCTAAAGCAGTGCAACTTAGAAACACCTCAAAAATTTAGTGCTCACGAGACTTAATTCCAAACTGGAAATTGATATTTGGTTTCCCTTCTATCAACTCTTCAGACCGAGGACCTCAATTCATTTTAAAGTATTGAAATACACGGCTCAATTATACGAATTAAAGATTCTTCATACAACTCCCTATTATCCAGAAGCTAATGGGGTAGTTAGCGTTTTTGTCATCACCTTAAATCTAATCTGAAGACACGTAATACAGATTCAAAGTATTTCTACGAACTGACCTGGTTTTTGCTTGGTATCGGTACTGTACCGTCTCGTAAGAAAATTTGAGAATCTCAAACACAGAACTTGTTGATGGCAACTCAATTAACTTTTCAGGCTATTTCATCAGCAACTCAAAATATTATCTTCCTGCAGACAAGCATCATCCCATGTTGCATGAAAAGATTCGTACGATTGCTTCCATTAAAACAAGTAGGCGCATAAACAAGGCGACTCAGAACACAAATATCTCATGAATTACTCTTATCTTTGTTAGAAACTAAAAAAAGTCCCTCTCTGATCAAATGATGTTACAATGTACCGCATAATGCTTTAAAGCCTGGAGCAGATAATTTTTTGGGTGACATAGGAAGGCACACTCAGATTATATCCATCAATAGATTCAAACCTGCCCACCTAGACATCGAAGAAACAATTAAAGCTTTTGAGCAATCAGGTAGAAGGCTTACACGGTGTTTTTCAATTAAAACGTTGAAATAATGGTCTTCATTGCTTGGATGTACAGTTTAGTATAGATTCGCCATGCGGCGGAAGAAGAGGAGTTACGATAAATTATTAATTCACAACTCAATCAAAATTAAATTTGAGATTAATATCTATTTTCCACTGATAGTTATTTTCCTTTACAAGAATCAGACATTCTATGTCGTAGCTTTGTTTTGAAATAATACTTTATTTAAATTAAAAAATACTTTGCTAAAAAAATCATGAGTGTTACCAAGACCTTTAATAAATGATTCGATAAATATTTGAACACAGCTTCGGCAGTTAGTATAAATATCAAAATTATGTAATCTGCACATCTTGATAAAAAATCTCAACCTACATTTGAAGTTATATCAATTAGATCATGTAAAAATCTAACGAGATCTTCTTTGTATTTTTCGCTTCGGGACCAACTTATGAATGAATTTTGTATTCCATTTTCAGATTTAGATTTTTCGACGTTAGATTTGAAGTTTCGAAATATTAGGAGAACCTTTTTAGCGAAAAACCTACTAAAAATATATCCATTAACTGTTAATCCATTCAATTTTTCAATATACGTGTGAAATTGAAGAATAAATGATGTGAGCATTCTCATTTCATGAACGTTAAGATCTTTTTCAATTTCATCCAGTCCATTTATTATGTAATCATAATGTAATTTTAAAGTAGAAAAATCTACCAATACATCATCTACATTCTGTGATTCAACTTTGGACAACTCTTCGTTCACTGAAGGAGAAACCGTTGTTTGTTTATTTAGTTGAGATTCGTAAAGTATTACATTTCTGCTTTCTCGATGAATGCTGCCTGCAGAACTAGTTGATTCAGTATCAGGGTGATAACTGTTATGTACTGTTGTGTGCACATCAGGGGATATGGAACTTTCTTCAGATATCGAATGTACATCCCTTCCTTTATTAACAGCATCACTCAAAAGAATGTCATCTCCCATTCTCAAAAGAGTCTCTAAATCAATCTCAACTTCTGGTGTAATTGGAATGTCTGAGTTTAGTATTGGCAAAATATGTTGAGCTGAATAAACACTGCCTTCCACATTAGAACTAGCAAAATTGTTATTTTCATTCAATCTAAAGTGTTGAAGAATAGGTGGAAAGGATTGAGACGCTGAAGATTGTGAGTCTAACACTGTTTTTAGTTCAGAGTTAAGACTTTTTCCTTTCTTTTCACATTCATTCGACCGTAGTTTATTTAGCTCAAGTAATAAATGATGCTTGATATATATCAAAACTTACCCCTTTTAAATATTCCACAATAAATTTATATTTTAACCAAAAAGATTCTTCAAACACAGATGAACATGTAAGACAAAATGGAGAGTTCCCATTAGTATATATGTGGCACATCTTTAAATATAAATTGAACATACCTTCGCGCTTTCAGTGGTAATAAGCATAATGACTGGAATTACACATTTAGTTAAAGAATCGGTAGCTTGCTCCTGAAAAAATGTATTTACTATTAAATATTCATTGCTGCATTCATCCATTTTTTCTGAAAAGCTTCGAAATCTAGAGAGAATTTCTTTCGCATCCGGTCGCTTAAACGACGGTTTAAAATATGATTCATCCATGATACCTTTTTTCAGAGTTGCAAGTCCAGAAATTAAAGCATCAAAGGTATATACTTCATCCTGGTTTAGAGATATTTCCACATCAGAATAATTTTCAATTAGTTCATCAGTATGTTTACTTAAAACATCTAAAGTATCTTGTTGTGTTGTAAATCTTCCATGTTCAGGTGATACGTTTAATGTACTATCCTGAGATTTTGGCGATTCTGATGCTGACCTTTGTATTTGTCCATAATGTTGACTATTCAACGATGTCAAAGATTCTATATTTGTTGGAGAATTTATATTTGACCCTGTGAGTCATGGATTAGTACCTATAAACTTTTCGGGAAGCCATAATTGACCCATTACTTCTTTTTCATGTAAATTCAGCCAGTTCACTTCTGTCTGCATTTGCATGGTCGTCCCATCATCTTCAGTTGGAGACTGCTGATTGTTAGATTTCTCAAATAAATCTAGATCCCAAGTTTTTGAATAAGGGTGTGCCTCAGATAACGGAACATTTTTTGTATCGGTTTTATAGGTATTAATCGGAAATAAATGAGTCGAATGCGAAGGAAAAAAACTGTGATCTTTATTTTTTTCAAAGTTATGAATTGATCCATCTTTACGAGTTTCAATTAAAACTTCCCATCCTGCAAAATCGCCGGGGCTAATGCTATGTTCATTGAATTGACGATTTGTTGGACTTTGCTGATATTTTGTATCCATCTTATTAATTTCATTAAATATTCTTAGTTTCTTCATTTTGGGAGGGCATAAAATGTTACATACAATGAAAATGAGTGATAACACTAAACAATCATGCATGCTAAATTAAATTATCAAACTAGTCGTAAGAAAATGTGTGCCTTCGTGAATATGTTTTTATAAAATTTTGAAGTAGAAAATTTCATAAGAAAAATTTGTTCAAGCAATGAAAAACTTGGTTCTTCAAAAAATATTATTGTTTGTTTAATTCTTCTAGAAAGCCATATTTTTCGTAAACGGCGTTCGCGGCACTGAAAATCATAGTCGTATCTATTCACGTCAAAATTTAAGATGGTTTGATAAAAAATAATATATTTAATTTTTTTTAGAATAAGCTAAAAATAACTTTGGAATATAATAAAATTATAAAAACTATGCCCCAAGAGTAAAAATTTAATCATGGTATTTGTAATATTCAGAGAAATTCTTATAGCTTTGAAAATAATATTTCATAAATTTTCGTCAAAACCAAATTATAAATGTACGTTAAAAAAAGATTATGATATTTACCAAAGAAATAATTAGATTATCGTGGGTTATAAAGTTAATATGTATAATTAGAGACGTCACTAATCTTCTTAATTGTTTTTGATTAGCGTTTGTTGAAGGGGAAGTTGATTTTATGGTAAAAGATTCTATAAATCAGTGAATTTAATCTTAAAAAAAAAAAAAATGTTTGATTAAAAAACATAATGCGGTAGACATGCGCAATCAAACATTAAATGCCATATATGTTGCTTGACCTTAAATTTTAAAATGAAATTAAAAAAAATTATAATTTCTCGTATTTTAATCATTTATAATTTTTTTGCGTATTTTATAATATCTACAAGTCAGGTAGAGTAAACTATCGTAATCTATATAAACTACTGATATGACCCATCTAAAATAACATATTAATTCATTTTTCAAATGAATATTTCCATTTATTATATAAAAACGTCCCTTATTTTCAGAGGAAAACTACTTGATTACTAAAAATTTTTTTCATCTTGTACTTTTCATCTAAATTTAACAAAAAAGCTGTGGAGAAATTTAAAAAAATCAATTTTTAGGTATCCGGCGATCTTTAAAATTACTCTTTTTTTATTTGGTGAAAAATTACCCATTTAAATCATCAACCAATGTAAATGAAGAGTATTTTATGTTCCAGGCGTAAATTCTCAATTTTATGGTGTTTAAATACTAAAAAAATTGCCAACCGTTTTTACCGAAATTATATGATGAAAATAGCTTCAATATAACTTTACCCATATTTGGTAATAAAAATCTTTAAATACTTATTTTTCTCCCATTTTTAAGAAATTATCCTGTTAGTTTAGACCTTGAGATTTCATAGTTGAATAGTTGATGTTAAAAATTTTTAATTACCATATTCTACTTCTCCAGAAACCTCGAAATAGAAAATAGAGCTAAACGGCTCATTTTAATGTCAATTATAACAATTCAAGTGTCGTAAAGTGTTTTCAATGTTAAGTATTAAAATTTAATTTATTGCCAGATTCTCTTAATTTCCACAAATATTTTGTTTTGCTGCTCTTGAATGACACTTATTTACTGTATCATAGTTTCCAAGTCTTCAACCTCATACGTTTTACCGATATTAAAAATCTTAAACCGTCCATTTTTAAAATGTTTTCCGTTTCTTCAAATATAAATCGCAATGGTTCAGATTTGCTTAAATATGTGACTTATAAAAAATATTTAGCTTAAGAATGGATTTTACAAGTATTTATCTATGTTGATGAATAATTCTCATAGATATTATCTTTTCCTCCGTAAACGTTGATTCATGAGTCTTCATTAAACATAAAAAATCATATTTAACAAATGTGGACTGTTAAAATTTCCCACAACTGCAGCATATTATCATTATTTTTACAGTTAATTTGATTTAAGGTATTTATGCCAAGATGTGTTAACTGGTACATTTTACACTCTTACATTTCTTTGAGATTTTTAGTCAAATTTTACACAATTATAGTATTTTTTTACGATCGCCTAGTAAAGTGTAGTTATGGTGGGATAAGTTGTTTGTTGACCCAATGATCGTATGGGTAATAATTAATCTAATTCACAACCGTAGTATTTTTTTCATTTTTTATTTTATTCTTTCAGCGTATAAAAAGAATATTTTTGAAACCTACAAAATTTTGTTCTGAAAAGTATCACTTAAACGTGGCTTCAATAGTATTTCATCTTTGAATTTTTGAATGTTACAAATATGCTCAAGTATCAATTCATAAAAATCAAAATGAAAAGAACATTTTGCATTGTGTGAATGCGCAATGATAAATTTTAAAGTAAAGTGTAATTATTATACTAGTATCGTTGATCGAAATAAGTTATTCCAATTAAAAATCATTATATAAGTGCTGTATTGTATGATGTGTTCTGATATTTTAAGAATAAGGTTAGAAGCAAATGACACGTTCTTTATTTTATTCTATCTCATCGTTGCCATCCCTAGGCCCGTATATGGATTCTAGATTTACTAATTGACGTTATCAAAGTTCATAATATAAAATTTTGTGAGATATTTATGTTTTTGGTCTTCTTAATACTTTATCTAATTTGATATAGATTTATTAAAATCAAATGCAACAAGATGCTCACTGATTATGACAGTTAAAACCGTGTGAAATATAAAGATTTTTCAATATCATCATAATATTTAAGTTATTTTAAAATATAAACAGACAATAAAACTTTGATACTCTGTACAGGCACATGAATAATATTGTTGTCTTTTCATTGGGGGATTTTTTTATTTTGTCTGTTGTGATATTAAAAAAAATTAACAATTTTAATCGTATAATCATCAAAAATTTAATTAATATTTTTTATTCACAAAGCGTGACATCTGTTGTTTTCCATTTTTAAGTCATGTTTTATTTTTTTATCAAAAGTCATTATTCAATTCTATTTACAAATATATATTTTTATTTGTACTACTAAATAAATTAAAATTAAGTCAGAGCGCTTGCGTATATTTACTATATTATATAAATGAGTGGAAAGAATAGAAAAAAAATTTTATACACGAATTTAAGCCAATAATTTTCTCATTTACTTTTCAAAGGAATAGGAAAAAAGCCTACCCATCGTTCTTAACACTTTTTAAGTCTGTTAGAATAGGATAATAGAAGTTAAAATAATTTTCATCCAATCAAGATACTTATATATTGAATCATTTTCAAATTATTTTCAATATTAAAGATAAAAAAATGAAAATATCTCGAAAAGTTTCTCAATACTCTTTAGCAGTTAAAATTTAAAACATTGAAGAATTTCGGGAAATAAATTAGAAAATATAAATAAAAAGAATTTTTAGTTAGGCATTTTTAGTGGTTGATGATTTTAAATATACCTGTTTACTTTAAAAAAGTTATTTTTTTCAAACTAATAAAATGGAACGTTTTTTTTGGAAATATATTAAAAAATCTCTTCATAATCGATGAACGTGTCAAAATTCAACTGTGAACATTTGACACTTTTCGCCGATCAAGGGAATTTCCTGTCAAAGTACTATCATTAAACTTCCTGATTAATTTATGTCATTTTCGTTATATTGAGAAAAAATAGGAATTTTTGGCATTCCTTTAATTACTTTTATTGCAGAAGAGTACTCATCATAAAATTTTTTAAATTACTTAGTTAAGGCGACACAAAAATTTCGAAACTATAAGACAAATTCGAATATCTTTTGAAACAAAATTGCTGAAATTCTAATATATATTTAAAAACACTTATAGGTTGTAAGGCCAGTTGACATGCGTGAAAAATTTGAGATTAAAGGGAAATTTTATCTATTGTGAAGGAATATTTTAACAATGATCGAAAGTCGAAGGACGAACTATGAAAATTTTTTACAAATAACTTATGCTGAATCGGTGAAGTTGCTGTAACGAGTGAAGTACTCGGGGAAATTTTTTGTCATTTCCAATCCAAAAAACCCACCACGAGACTAATCATGATAATAATGCCTACCATAGACGAGGTGCTGAAAATAAAGAACTTTTCATGCAAAACTATTCTTCAGTGACTAAATACATCCTTACTCGCTTTGATGATTGTCCAAGTGAGTTTATCTATTGAGTTTATTCATTTAAAATATTTTTTAAGATTGAAAAGTTGTCATTTGATTGTAGGAATCTTGAAAACATCGAAATATAAAAATCTAAAATGTAATCGTAGATTTTCTAAATATATGTAATTTTTTAACACGATATTTTTTAAAATGATATTTTCGACCCTACAAACAAAAATATAGTTTCAGTTATAAAGGCACATATTTTTATAAGACTATATTACATGATGAAGATTATTTTATTTTTTTACATCATTACATTTTTAACCTTTAAATAACGCATTTGTGGTTTCGATGCTAGTCTGAGCATTTTTACCTTTGCTTAAAGATAGACAAATAGGCACAGGTTACGGACTTATCCCTGTATAATGATAATGATAAGGAAAGTATTTTTCTTTATAGTTTTCTAGATTTTAATGAATAATTCGTTTTCAAATTGTTGCTTCTTAGAAAATTTTTCATTTTATTAGACAATTGAATTATTTGAGAAAATTTAAACATCACATATAATATTCAATCATCGATGCATTTTTCTTGTCATACACAGAAGAAATTAATTCGAAATAAATATTGAAACAAATTTCATGCATACAATTGTTAGTTTTAAATTCTCTCATAAATTTTTCACATTAAACGAAGTCGAATTTTGAGATTTAGGCAAAAAATTCCTCTCATATTCAAAAATAAAAGTTTATTTTGAGTCATAGAAAATTTGTTTTAAAAAGTTACCCGAATATTCATACATTATTGAGATATCTTGGATCAATTTGGCATAGTTGAAGAGAAGAAACCAAAACAATTAAAACCCTTTTCTGATAAATATGTGAAATTAGTTTTCAGAAATGCTCTCAACTGGAAAATAGCATGATCAAACTCATAATTGTAATTCTGAATGTTTTTCACATTTTTCGTCGTTACTCATCGCTATAAAATTTAGATTAATATGAATTATTCTCAAAATAATGTCAAAAAGATTTTTTAAAGACAAATACAAACTTAGCAATATTTCTTTATTTGATCAACACAACGGTGAGTTATTTAAACCTAGTTGGTGAGCTTGAAAATATTATTACATTATTATTCCGAATTCTGTAGAATAACAAATTTTTAGCATAATTAACACCATTTAAGATCAAAAGAAATTCATAATATCGGTTTCTGTTTGGGTATGAAAATCAAAAATTTATAAAATAAACTAAATTTTATACTTAAGAATGATTTTTCGGGTTTTCAATCAAAAATTAAACTCAAAACATTCAAGCATTCTCCTTATCGCAGAAGCAAATCGTAAATTGGAAAAAACAGCTAGTGATTGATAAGAATGTAAAATTTGAATCGTATGATTTACATTTTATAATATAATAAACGATAAGATTATGTTCGAATGATAAACATTAATAACATGAAAGTAATTTAACTAAGACAACTGTTTGAAAAATACGTCTAATTTCTCGAATTTTGAATGTTAATATCATAACTCGAAGCATTAAGTCGTTGAAAATTAATTAAAACAAAACCAGGTTAGCTTTTTTAGATAATTTAGAGAATTTATCATGCACGCTGTGTAAAATTTGATTGTATATCAGACAGGAAACTTGTACGATCAAAAATAATCTTTTCAACAAAGTTGAAGGTAAATGGATTTACTGAAAGAATAATTTCAAAAATTTATTTGGATTAAAACACATAAAATTAATATGCAAATGTTACATTAAATGATCATTTATATAATAAACGCGCACGTCAGACAGGCTCGTTTCTTTATTGAATACGTGAGATTATTTTATAAATGTGTCAAAATATCAGGAGAAATTTCGTCATCCAAATTTAAGATTATGCCATTTATAAATTCATTTTAAATTAAAGGTCGTGCATGTTAGAAGAGACGTAACTTGTTACATCACACTTATTTAAGTTACGATGTTTCCAAGACAGCAATTATGTGCAAACTGCGATCTGAGAATATTAAAACTCTTTGGAAATGAAGGAAAATAAGGATTTTGCTTGATATTGATGCTTTGATATGGTTGTTGTTTGGTACTACCTTTCATCCACTTAACAATGTAGATTGAATCATACAAATATTAAAATCCAAAATATGTCAATCTACGATATAATACAGACAAAAGATGTGATAAAAGAATACTTTAAAGTTGTTTGATACTATCGAACGTTAGAGAGTCGATTTGATAAAAGTAAACTGAAATTGTTTTTTTTAATTGTGGGAGATGAATACTTGAGTATCGTTATTTCCATAAAATATTTCATGAAAGTATTACTTAACTCGTTTGATAACTTGTAACGAGACTTTTTAAATGTGCAAAGCTCTCATTCTCGATCTTATGGCTCATTTAAGATGTATTTAGGGTTTGAAGGGAAGTTTTAAGCGACTAAACAAACCATCAAAATTCAAAGTAATTCTAGAGTGCGAACTTAACACAAACCCAATTTTAGAAATATCTTCATACTTTCTATGAATTAAGATAAAAAAACATCATTTTCACACAAAATTTGCTGTTTAATGTAAACCACGCTATTAAGAAACCATTTTGTTTCTTGAATTTTTAAAACTTATATATCACTGGAAATTTAATCAGTTACTGATCAGATTTCATAAAAACTTTCTTTTAAATTTTGTGAAAGGAAGAAACTCGAGGAGAACAATGAAAGGCGAATTTACCCATAAAACAATTCCCAGAAAGATTTCATTGAGTAAATGATTCAATTTGGGAATTTATTTTTATTGTAAATCTGTGAAATAATTTCGCAAAAATAAATATTTCTATGAAAGAAAATGATTTTTGAGTTACCAAAATATTGCCTCTCGAAATTTAATAAAATCATTTTTAAAACGCATAACTATAATTTTATACGTTAAATTTACAAGATAAATTTACCATTACAACAAACCATATGTCGAAAAATTAAAAAAAAGTGAATTTTTATTTTTGATGTATTTAAAATTTTCGACCATAGTAGAATGCGCATGACCATTTTATGTCCCAATGTATTTCTCAAAATCCTATATTCTTTTAACTTTGTTTCTAATTTTATTTTTAATTTTTTAATTCTATCTTAATAATTGTAAGATTTTTGAAATAAAACATGCAGATATTATGATTTATGTTATTATATCTTGTGAATTTAAAGATAAAGGATCAAAATTCATATATTTTTGCAAATGTGAGGGAGAATGATTCAATGTTCAATTTCATAATTTTTTCACATCTATGTGAGTTCACTACATTTCCAATATTCCTTAAAAAGATCAAACATTAAATCCATATTATGACTCATAAACCCTCTAAAAATTTAATCTCGTTAGCTGTATCAAAAATGTTAACTTATGATGAGGTCAGTTAATATCGCAAAAATTTTCCACAAACCTTGTCATTTATTCGCTAATAATACCAATTATTTTACAGAAAATAACAGATTATTAATTTTGTAACTTAATTTTAAAGAACGTTCTGATGAATAAATGTCAGTGAATTTTTCATTCTCATGTTCCCGTCATGACGCTTTTCGCATAGAACTCAACAATAAAATGTCGTATCATAGTGAATTTTCATAATCATTTAGTGATCGCAGAACAGATTAATTATTTTCGTAGTTTGCTGAAAAGTGAAAATGTTTACGGATACCTTTGAAAATATTTTCCCTTCTATTTTTTCTTGCAATCAGAGGCAGATATTCAACGGAATCGAACGGCCGAAAGAAGACGTGTTTTCGGTTAAGTTGGACGTTTCGCAGTTTAAACCGGTCGAATTGAGCGTCAAAGTGGAGGGCAATAAACTGATAGTGACGGGCAAGCACCAGAACAAATCTAAGAACGGTCAAGAGAGCTGTGAGTTCGTGCGGGAGTACGAAATCCCTGAAGACGTGGACCCAAACTCGATCACGAGCAGAATCACTCCTGGAGGCATCCTTGTGGTGGAGGGCGAAATTAAGAAAGACGATCCATGGTCACGGATAAGTACTTTATTATCTAATTCAAGAAAATGACGCGGTGGATATATCTGACGCCTCCAAGTTTCACGTATACGTGAATATAGCTGGCTATAAACCAGATGAGATCAGTGTGAAACTGTCCGGCAACGACCTGGTTGTCGAAGGAAAAGCAGTCACTGAGTTCAAGGCCGACGACGCAAAGAAAAAGTTGAAAAAGCTCAGAAGCTTCACATACAGTTTTGCACTTCCTCCTGATATTGAAATCAACAGTATGGTTCCAAAATTCTCGACGCCCTCTCGGTTAGACATTGAAGCGCCACGACTCAATAAGAAAGCAGACTCCGGCGAAAAAAACCTTGTGATCAAGAACGGTCAACAAAAAATATGATCTTTCAGTGTTATAGAAAATTTAATATTATCACAAAATAAACTACAAATTCACGTGCCTTAAACAATCTTTTGATACTCACAACACTGAATCATATGTAAATCAGGTCATGGCTTCTACCATGACCTTTGTTACTCCGTCTTGGAGGAAAATTAAAAAACTCAAAAATAAGTTCATTTTCATTGTAATTAGCATTAAATGATCGATTCGATATATCTCAGATGTAGTTTATAATTTAATTTAAGTATCATTGTAGGTTTCTCATTCAGAATAAATAAAATATAATTTAACTTCCCTTATAAAGTTTATGGGTTCTCAAATATTTTTGTGAGATATGCTTTTAAAGTTGAATTTAGAGCGAAATAGTTGAACTCTGAGTGCAATGTTTTAAAATAAAGGATGAATACTTCTTAATTTGCATAAAAAAATCAGATTATCGTGAAAAATTACCTTTGATAGACAACAAGATATGAAGGATCTCCATTTATACCTAACAAAGCAATAAAAAATTCAAAAAGAAAAATATAAATTTTAACGTTTGAAGAGTTATTGATAAATTATGTGCTTAACTTATCACCTGTATTCCAAAGCGGTTTATAGAGTTTAGTGTTTTTATGGATTTTTATAAAATCCTTTAACTTCTACATTGACAGTTTAAAATTAACATATTGAATATTTTTATTTTTAACTTTCAAAAAGATTAAAATCATTCAACTATAGACTGTTTTTAATAGTTAAAATTGAGCTTTTAACTCACAAGGTTAAAATCATGTTTTTGAACATGATAAGCTTATTTTGTTGATTTATCCATTTATTGAAAAGCCTACACGTATAACCACAAATATATTTGTGAAATTATGTGAATTATGCAATTAAGAGCTTTGAAGACATTTTTATGGACTAAGTTTTCTCTTCTTTCAATAAGATAAATTAATATTAAATTGAGATTGCTATTATAGACAGATGAAGAAGAGCAAAAAGATCGTTGGCACCTATTTACTTTTCCTCCAAATTAAAAAACGGATTAAACTTACTTGGATAATATATGACAAACGAATTAAAATATTAATGCTTTAACTAACTAAATTTAATTTATTGGAAATATTCCAATGACGTTTTGAATGAAATAACTTAAATATTTTTTGAAACTTTGGCTCCACGAATATTCAATTAAATAACAGCAAACGTGGATGGATGAGTCCATTTTCGTTTTTGTGTGTTTGTTTCAACTTTTGCCAAACGCTTTCAAAAAAGTTGGTAACAAATTTAACCAGGTCACAAAATTTTGGAAATGGTTCACTGTAAAATGAGTGAAACCTTCATCTCATAATCTTTCGTATGACTTCCATATATCACAAATTATTATTGAATCGGGCAACACATTTCGACAAATTATTGCAAATGGCGTATCCCTTGAACAGTCAACTGTTTCCACAACAAATCCAACTTTTGAAGCAACTTCGTAAATACAAAAACACACTATTTAGTTACTATTCTACCAACATTAGCATTCCGTCTCACTAACAAAACCGTGATATTTTCCATAACACATCCACTTCCTCAAAGTATCACAGGGTTTAGGAGAAAATGGTCAGCATTAAAACACTGAAAATTGTTCCTAGTTAACAAATGCCTTTAAGCTTTTATTTTTAAATTGATGAAGAATTCAATCTCGCTTTTGACTGTCTTGTATTAGAATAAATATATTATTGTTCAAAATTTCAGAAATAGGCGGATGACTATCTGCAAAAAAGTACTTCCCATAAACTAACTGCTTTTCTACAAGATAAAGTGAAAATCTGAAACAAAAGTCATCATTCTTTGAATTTTTTTCGCCGAAGAGTTGTCGTACAACTGAATGAACATTTTCCCCAGTTGTTAAAAGGCCAAAATCTTGACCGTATAAAATAGTCTTTTTCATTTTTGATTAAAAATCTTCTGAGATCATTTCATCCAAATTCACTGTGAGAAACCATTTTTAATAAAGTAGCTATCAGATTAAATTTAATCACTTTTTTAATTAGGTAGGAAATAAATAAATGATGATCGTTTTTGATATCACAGTTCTCTGCATTTCTGTTATGTTAATTTAGCAGTGCAGTTATTTGATTTTTAATTTTAATACTTAGAAGTTTCAGACTTTTTATCACTAAAATTAATTTGAAAGACGATTAATCACTCCAAGAGGTATAAATTCGTGAATATTTTGGCTGAACTCCACGTTGTGTTTTAATCACCCATAATTTACGCCACTGATATGCTACGTATGCCGCTATACCATAAAAATTCATTAATATTGTTTTTCTTTTTCAACTTGAATAATTTTCTCACTTCAATCTAAATAGTTGTTTATTTGCTGCAAATTTCTAACATTTAATTAATCCGAAAGATTCTGAATTATTTTAAATGTACATATAAAACATGCATGCTTAACTACGGGTAATTATATTATTTTAGTTTTCAATATCAATATATTGTGAGAAAAGGGAATGCAAAAGTTTGATGAACTTTAATAACGTAATTGGTATTCTATTTAGTTCGCCACCAATACAAGATCTGTTAAAATTTAGCATATTACTCGTATATAGATTGACATATAATTTTTTCATATTATTAGAGTTTCCTTTAAATATTATTCCCCTTTTGAGTTTATCAAAACCAAATCTAAATGAATATTCAGATATAAACTAAACACTTCAAGTCAATAGTAACCTATTTATTAATGATTGATGCATGACATATATACTATATACTTACAACTTTTTATTCCATTCACATTAATCACGTGCATATATAGTTGATAAAATATAAATAATTAGGTGTAAATATTGGTTAATCTAAGGATTCAAAGTATTTCAAAAGTTTAAGAACTTATTTCTGAATCTTGCTTTGTTAAAGCAATGGATTTAAAATGTTAATCTCCTTCTGATTATAGTGATACTCTGTTAAATAATATTCTTATCCAAAAAATTAAAATCAGCATGAAACAAAAAGAATGTGAGAAAAAGAAATATTTTAAACAGGAAATTTCCAGATATTTTGGAGCCAGAATTATTCACAGATTGTTTGTTTTGATACTTAAATATAACTCAACTCATTTGCATAGATGTACCAAAATGAACCACGTCTGCATTATTAAAATTCATTAAGTTAATTGTTTCGGGCTTTTAAATGAAGTCAATTTTTTATTCGTTTTTCAAAAATCTTAATTTATGTCAATTTATTTTCGCTATACAAAGACGATAAATTAAATTTCCTAAAAAGTTGAAAATATTCAGTTTTTGATCTGCGAAATATGTTTTTATCTTTGTCGAATTACATTTTAAAAGTAAGAATTTAAGTTTAATAAAATAATATCTTGAAATTTTAACAGTTTTCTCATTATTTCAAATTCTGCTCCATCTGAACTTCAGTTTTATCTTTCACAAGTAGGATTTATTAAACCACAACGAATGATGATAACTTTTCTTTTTAAAAATTTAACTGAAACGTGATATTTAGATGCTATTACATTGCAAACCTAGAAATTATGATCATTTATTATTGAGCTTTATATCAATAATTTTACGATAGTTCTGAGATGACAAATATGAATTCATAAATATTATTAATAATTTGATGTTTTATTTTGCCTATGTAAACTGATAATAAAAGCTATGTGTGCATATAAACTTTGATACGTATTTCTATAGAAAACTTGAAATTGATTCTGCTGTTATTTTAAATAGGTATTTTTCGCCTGTTTGAAATTGGGCTTCAAAGCACTGTTAAAATATGAATGTAATTATTCAGAATGAAGAAAAAATAACAAAATCAAAAATAACAATATATCAAGACTCTCTGGAAAAACATCTTAAGATATTTGAATAGGTTTGCATGAATAAAAATTGATTTTCAACATAAAGAAGCGCAAATTTTCTCTTTAAGAACGGCTCAGTATTGACTACAAAAAAGCAAAAGCGAATTCTTTAGATAGAGTGAATGATCTCGATATTAGAGGTATACTAGTTAAGATTATATGCTAAAATTCTCAATTAAATATATAAAAACTAGTTCCATTATATCACAAGGTGCGCAGACTCAAAGTATCAACCCAAAACAGAAACGTATTAATGTTTAAAATAAATAAAAGTTGCTCCTAAAATAATAAAATTAAAACCATAGCAATTATTAATGAATTTTCAATTATTTCCTTTCCATTTATTTTCTATTGTTTAAAATTGGATCTATTAGAACAGTTTATTTTTCTTATGGTTTAAAACTTTATATTTGAGGATCAAAATAAATGTGTGAAAAACCAAGGTTACATAAAAATTATTTTTCATTGGTAAATTTTACTATGTAGTAAGTTTTCTTCGATAACAGGAAGAGATAAATTGATTTTTTAAGTTTACGATAACGTGGAAAATGCCATTCGATAATAACTGATCAGTTTTCATATTCTTTTAAAATCCTCGAAGTAAGAACCAAAAACAGCTTTTTTTGAAATTTATTTAAACATTTATGGCGAAATGAATTCAAAGGGAAGCTAGCATTGTTCTCTTTTTATGATTTTTTCGCAATTAAAATAATTTTTTCAGGATAAGGAAGTAAACAGTTACGATGTCAACCGATCAGATAAACTGTATTTTAAAAATAATTTGTAATACGAACTTATATTAAAAATTTCAAAAAAATTAAGAACAACGCGTATAACATAACCCTTACTATGTTGACATTTCAACTTTAGATACATGGAAACTTATGAATGATTAAAATGATTGACAGAGTGTGGCGTTGATAATTTTTGTATCTTGAGGGAAATTATAAGTTTTATGATTTATACATTAAATGGTATTACGCATGCCTGACAACAAGTATAGTCAACTGAAATTAGGTCTGAAACAATCCCATAAAGAAGCTATGTATTCAAACTATCTTGAAGTCAAAAAATAAAACGTTAAATCTTTAAAAGACACGTATAAACTATCAATCCACACTTAAACATTTTATTTTATAATTTGGTCGCATATGAATTTTTTTTATTTTTTCACAATTTTAAAGTTTACAGCAACATGACGAAGAATCTTTTGTTTATAAAGTCATTCATTGCCCATAAAAAGGTAGTTCAGAAACATATACCTTTTGCTCTTTACATCGGATGTGTTACATGTGAAAGACTGATACTTTTCTAATCCTCGAATTCGATGTTTTGAAAGTACATTAAAGAACAAAAATTAGTATAATATAAAGTGTATAATTCAAAACTGCACAGGTCTGGGCTGAACGTTTCAAAGCATGCATGAAGTTTTAATTTAAATTTTCTCTTGAAATCTTTCAACCAACAGATTTTAAAACTCTACTAAGAGTACGATTTTTGTCAACGAATAACAAATTGAAAGAATCATTTTAGAACACACAAAAGTGAAATTATCTATAGAATTAAGTGTATTTTAACTTTTATTGAATAAAACTTAACGAATTTCTGCGTTTGTTTTTGATAATAATGGTTAAGTATAAGAGAGGGAACCACCTCGTGAGAATTTTGACAACTTAGGGTAAATTACTCACCGATGGATGATTAAACCATACCCTACCATAATATTTTCCTTTATTTATAAACCCATGAGGGAGAACATTTGAAGAAAAAATTTCGATATATGAGGAAACTATCATGATACATTTATTTTTGACAATTATAATTTGGTGTGATTAAGCGATCGACGAAATAATTATTTGTTGGTAATTGCGCATGACAAATATGTAAAGTAATTAACCGCTTTAATGGAGTTTTCCTGATTAGGACAACCGTCATAATTATCATCGACTCAAAAGCATAAATAGGTTTTAAAACTTTTCATATTTGTTCTTTCCTTCAATTAAAGTTCTAGTTGTTGGTGAATGTTTATTGTAAGGATTCTTATTTCTTATCTTATTTATAAACTAAAAATATCATTGTTTTTAGCAAATTTTTCAACTAACCAGTAGAGAAAGTCATTAGTCTTGACAGAGGATCTGGTAAAAAGAAGTATAGCGAAAAATAAGAATAAAATCTTTATATTGACATGAGCGATACAAGATTCAAATTATACTTTTCAAAAAATGAATGTAACTATTTTGTAGTTTATTCGATTTCAAAAATTAAATGAACAAAGACTAATCCTTATATTCATCTTGTTAAGGAAATAATGTGCCAGTGATAGGGGTAGGTTACCAGGGAGCATGTGGGTATCTGAAAAGTTTATCTTGATTTTCCAAATCCTTAATTAGATGATTGGAATATAATCTAAAATCTTATAACCAACAGAATGAACTTAATGATTGGTGGATAAGCTTGAATCGTCAATTTCAAAAGATATCCTAACATCCAAAAGTTAGAACTGCTTATATCTGGGAATTTTCTAACGATACTGAATAGAATTAGTGAAATTCGATGAGGATTATTTACTTTCCAAAAGAAAATTCTTTTTCTATTCATCTATATCACTGAACACCAACTGTTAGTTTTACAATATGAGCTCTGTTATACGCGAAGAAAAAAATATCCCTCAGCGGTTTCAAGAATCTACCTAGATCTGCCAGATGGTATATAGTTCCCTGTAACGATGTCACACTCGTTCCTTGTAATCGTCGAACTAATAACTAACTGTTTATCTCATAATTATATCTCAAAGGAGGGAACTTTTTTTGATTTTTCAATATTCGAATGTCGGCTGATTAGAAATAAGCGAATAACAGCATTTCCTTAATGACCATTTCACGCTCGAGAAAATTTATTTTTCTTTCAAATATATATTGTTGGTTCTTCCACATCAGTTTTTGATTAATTACTCGATGAACATTTGAGCAACCATATTCAATGGATTTCTAAAACGTCTCAAAATTATTACACTTGAAGATATCCCAATCTCCACGAAAATTTTATGGCTTGAGCTAAGTTGATAAAGATTAAAACTAAGTGAAAAATTTTATAGACATAGAAAAATCGTTCGGACATTGTCGTAATTCTATTAACTTCCAAAACACTTTTTACAATATCATTAGTTATACAAATAATTTTCAAAAAATAATAGAATAGTTATTTAAGTTTTTTAAATTTACAAAATTTCCCTGAAATAGAAACAGGGTTTCTAACCGTAATTTCATTTTTGTTTATTCTATGTGGAATGGATAAGATTATATTTATTTAAACTTCACCAAAAGAAATTAATCTTTATAAAATACAGACATGCTTAAAATTTTTCATCCTTTAAACTTCTTTAATAATATTTGATTATTATACAAGTGGAATACTAACTATACATTTCTATAATAATGGCCAGGGCTCTCGCCTTCTTAAAACGTTAATTCTCATCAGTCATTGTTAAAGTAAGGTACTAAGGAAAAAACTGGACATGTTGGTTCATTTGAAAAATGTTAGTTGAATAATATAATTTCCGAATATTTTAGTGACTATTTTCTAAGTTTAACAGTGCTTAATTTAAACGCTTCAAGCATTTTTCATAATTAATTTTAGGATTCGAAAGTTCATTTCAAACAAAACAAATCTGGTTGTTTTATCCCACTGAGTTTAACAATAATAATAACTATATGATAATGTACATGCTTAATGTAAATATTAAGATGGGGTCCAGTCCTCGTCACTTGAATCATTGTTTGTTACACATACCAAGTTATTTCAACGTCTTCCGTTTATATCTGTTATTTTACCAACGAGGAAAGGTGTCTTTATGGAAAATTACATCAAGGCTGTATTCACGTGTAAGAGATAATGTTAAATTCATCCTTCACCAAAGATTATTTAATAATGATTCAAATTTTCGCTGAATACGGGGAACCAAAGTGACAACTTTCAATCCTAATTCAGTATTAAAATGGTATTCACCACTGTTTACGATTCTATCGATTCTCATAATATTAGGCGCATTTCGAAACATCGACCCTTGGTATATCTGCGTTTCATCATCACATTCATTTATTTCTACTGCTATCAAAAAATCGATGTATGGGTAACTTAAAAAGCTGTGTTTATCAAATCCAGTTTGTATGCATATCTCTTGGGATTGTCACCGACATGTACCAAATATCAACATTAAGCAAACTTTTAACTCGACTCCGAAAAATTATAACCCTCCTGCTTTGGCTTGACTGTTTCTACAATATTAACAATCATTTGATGAGATTTGTCTTATTGTGTTACTAACCAAATAATTGAGTTACATAAAACAAAAAAGTTTACAAATTCACACTGAATTAAAAAAAAATTTTTTGTATTTGTATTAATATGCACACAAAGTATCTTTTTCTGAGTTGACATAAAAATTTTATAATTTCATTAATTCGATATGAAAAATTTCAATCTCCTAAATCACAAAAAATGGATGCGATTTAATGTAAATATATTTTAATATTTCGATATTTTGATGTTGATTCAAGATAAAACTCTGAAAATTTGATCATTATTTTTCACTTTGAGAAAGAATTTACTCAAAAGGGTTATGTATTATTGAGGTGAAACCGTACAGAAAGATACAGCTAAAATTGATTTGTATAGTTATCAAATTTTTCATGGATGAATAAAATTTATTTTTTCAACATATCAAACTTATTACGGTAATATTTATCAAACTGGAAATTTTTAAAATTTTAAACAGTATAAACAAATTAAGCACGATATAGTCGATGCGTATCAACAGTTCTTATGTATCGCGTTCCTGTTTTGTTTCGGCTGTTCAATGAATAAAATAAATTTTAATTTTTAATTTACAACCTGAAGCAATTTATTTTATAAATTTATACAAAATTAGTTCTCGTTCGTGTTTAAGATTCAAACCAAGTAACGTTTCTAAAATAAATATTATTAATCACAAATAATCTCGTAAATTTTGATAAAATAAATTTGTTTCAAATCGTAACGGAATTTTTGAGTGTTGCATAAAAATATTTTCATTTTATCTTAGATGTTAAAAAAACAAACGTTTGGCAAATTTTTTAATTCTCGAGTTTTATTTATTTTTCCTTGCAATGTGATAATAAATGTTAATTTTCTCATTTGCCAGTATATACTCGGTTACAATTTAAATGCGCCTCGACAATACTAACGAAACAAAATTCTGTTGACACAAAACTCAAAATCTAAAATATTTTTTAAAATAAATATTCACGTCAATAACGCTGAAAATTTTCAGACTATGTGATATTTTATTCTTTATAAATGAACATATTGATATATACTAAAATTAACTTAGCACAAACTATGGATTAAAGATCACGAAAAATTCAAAATTAGAAGAAAAAAGACTTTTCTTAAAATCAAAATTACACTTAAAACTTCTATAAAAAAGAGGTTTCAAAATCATCAGCTTTTTATTTCCATTAGATAATCGTGTCAAAGTTAAATGTGGTAAAATGCAAGATTGTAATCGAAAAATACTGAAGTATTGTTCAAATAATTTGCAAAGCCTTTCAATTTAATTGGAGACATAAATTTTTGTGCTCTCACATCGAATTAGTCTTTTGCTATTTTCATTTCTGGAATGTTTACATTCAAATTATTCAAGTAAAATATCATGTCTACTTGATCAGGGCATTATTGGCAATTCGTTTTTATACATAGCATCATTGAGATTTATCTTTAATTCACATTATAACGTTGATTCAATAACCTAAATTTTTTAAATTATCTAACTTCTATCTTAATATATCGATTGTTTAAATAGCCGATTATCTTATCACCCACGGAACTAACTCATCATTCTCAAATAAATGTATTTTATTGAAATGAGAGAAGCAATCTAACATTAAAACGATAGATTCTGTCAAAGGTCTGTGATGTTCTCCATCTTAACCAAGGGAAATATTTTGATTCAAGTGGAGTGCCTCGTTCATACAACTTTGTAGAACAGTGATAAGATATAAGTCTTCAACAATGGTGACAGAGAAAAAGAAGAGATCAAACCAGAACCTCTCAGGGATTTTTTTACCTGAGAAAAGTGACTGTTCAAATGGGAAATTATCTCGCCTACTTACAATAAGGATGTATCAAAGCAGTATTTAATCATCCAATTGTTCTACAAGAGTTCAGTAGAAGTGGCTTATTGGAACTCAGGGTTCCATCATGCGGCACTAAATTTCTAAAAGGTCAATAAAATCGTTAGAGATTTTCACGCACGACCAGACAAGCTCCAGATCTAGTGTCATCAGCATGCAGGTAGTTTGAGCATCCTATTATTAATCAGTGAGGCAACTAAAACGAGTTTGTCTTCTAATTTACTTTATTAATCTCAACAGATTAACCGAAACTAAGTCATCCAGATCTCGAGTTTATTGTTCTACGAAGGTTATGATACTGCATTCCAGAGAACAATCTTCCTTGCTTCATCTGCTATCAGATTTTACTCAACCTCGAATTATCGACAAAGCAACGATCCTCTTTCAGAGCGATAAACCATAATTTTACCCTGTCTGTCGAAGCCGAGCTATCTCACGAAGTTTACTCAGTCATCCTCCTATGAATCTAACCCTTCTCCTGAAAGTCACGTTTCAGACCTAAACTCTCATATCAAAGAACTATCAACATTCGTGAACTCTGAAGCAGAATTATGGATCATTACAGAATCCTCTCGTCTACTATAAATGTTTTGACCTAAACGACACTCAATTATGATTTCGAGGAACAATCAAATGTTTCGATTTTGGTCAATCGGGTTATTCAAGTTGGATATCTCTAAATGTAAATAATAAAAAACTAAATATATAAGATGTAAAAATATTTACTTATCTTCTTTCATCTGAAAAGAATGTTTTATCTTAGATTTTACGGTAAAATAAAATCGTTGTTTTTCATGTTTGTTGAATACTGGTGCATATTTTTCCTTTTTAAGCACATCGCTAATACAGGAAGAGGTATGAAGAGTGATTATGCTCCTTTATTTCAAACTATGTGAGCTAGAATAGTTCCTAGAGGGGTAGTTTAGCTCGGAATAAAAGTGTATTACACTTCATTTAACTGGACTCTCGTCGTCATCGACATTCTTATTTAAGATATGATCATCAGTCGCGATATTCTTAACCACTTCAAAGTACTCATAAACCTTAATTCTGATAAAGTGACTGAGATGAAAAACTCGATTCCTTCTTTTCAGGTTGAAGAAATTAAAATAAATCATAACATTCAAGGGATGGTTTTGGAAAATTTATAAACCTACTCGAAGATAACTGAAAAGTGTTCGCAGATAATTCTATTTTTCTAAGAAGATAAACGGAATGCGAACATGCCATCGAGAACTCAAAGAGCAGGAAAATCGAAATGATGCCTGAAAGAGTTCCCATTCATCGTCGAAGAAAATTATTAAAACTGCTTCTTTGAACGTTGAAAAATGCATGATCTGAACCTATCCTTCCTGTAAATATGAAGGGTGGTACGTATATGTTATGCATGGATTTTAAAGAAAATCAAATTCAGCCTATCCTCGTGATAAGTGTTTTCGCCCGTTTATTAATTCAATATTGAATAATCTTTAAAATTCTAAATACTTCAGCACTTGAATTTATAAAGGACTGCTGGGAAATCCACCTTAAGAGAATTTAATAAGCATAAAACAGCTTTCAATACCGCTCCAAGGTTAGGACAATTCAAATTCAACTTTCATACATTCTGCTTGATGAATTTACTGCCTCATTTCAATTCCTAATTAATAAGATGCTCGCTGGTTAAACACATTTAAAATATTACCTGAATGAAATCGTCTTTCAGATTTGATCTAGTCGCCCATACGCCATGTCAATACGTCTTCAAGAGATTTGCAAATTACGGATTTAAGCTCAAGAAGTCGAAATGCTCTTTAGTTTGCACGTAAATTAAATATCTTGCGCTTTTAACTTCAAAAAATAAAATAAAGTATGATCATGTTGAAATAGAAGGTCTCACTCCATTAAAAAGTTTGTCTTATTTCAAGATTATGGAATGCTTTTAAGGTTCACGTTCATATAATCCAGATTTATTCAAAATAATTCACATATTACTGCACCTCTATACAATATGCCCGCGAAAGTTGAAACGTGGCTGTGGTACAATAGTTGTGAGAAACCCTTCTACACGATAATCAATCAACTTAAGCAGATATGATCTTAGAGAATGCCAAAATTCGGTATTATTTTTCTTCAAATCTCTGAAGCCTTGGATGGAAAAGTAGGTGTTATTCTGTCTAAAATAATAAACGATCATGACAACCAAGTTTGCTGAGCTCTCCAAAAACTATCTTCATACCAGAGGAAGTTCTCAGATATATTAAGGAAATTAATCGCAATAATCTGAGCATATATGAAGTTTTGACAAATACTTAAATGTAAAACCATTTGAAATCCATACAGACGAACATCCTTAGCTAACATCGACTGAATGAAATATAAAAGATGACCTTGGGTTCACGGGTTTTTGGAACTTCAGGAACAACTACAAGCCGTATATCTCATAAAAGGGGATAACAATTTTATATCCGATTTTTCATCACAATTACTGTATGCTATATCCTTATCTTCTGATCTCGCACCTTTGACAGTATCTTAATTCTCAACAGCCACAATTTTATGGAGTGTGTTAAAATTTCCAGTCAGTCAAACAGTCAAACAGTCCAACATTTTATTTTGAAATATAGTGTTTTGTAAACACGATGACGAAAAGTTATATAAGTTATACCACTAGATTGCTGAATCTGTTTCTTTTTTTAATTCCTATCATGAAGAGGCCTTGTCTTATAAAGGGAAAAAATCAACACCTGAGTTGTTATCATGATATAATTCTTGCCTTGTATGTCCCAAGCGATTTATTCATGCCACAAGTGCATAAATTTATACGTCAAGAGCTAACATACAAACAGTCTCCTCAATTAAAGTATTCATAAAGTGATAAATCGACTTTTTGGGAACATTTTCAATAAAAGGAAAAATTAAATCGTTACATTCTGATTTGGGTGGATCTCTACTCTGGCGGAGATAAGAAAAGCTAATGAAGGATCTAACTAAAGAAATCTCAGCTTAGGCACGGATCTATTATATCGTATCAATACTTAGAATTTCTGAAGCTAATTTGTCAGTCCAACATATTCAACTCGAGCCATTTCTCTTCTAGATCCCTTTCCGACATTTGATTATTGTAAAAACCAGAAAAGAGGTGTTCCACAAATGGATAACGAGATGGTTGAAAGACTCCACATAAACATCATGGAGATGCTTATTTCATTTTTGGTGAATTACATGACGACTTTGAAACTCCTTTTAATTTCTTCTTGATGAGTCTGGGATGCACAGTAAATGAATTGACAATATTAACACTCTTTTAAGACAATTTTCGCAAAGGAATTCTGCTGTGAATCAAATTCAAACCGAAAACGAGATACATTTCAACGCACAAAATCTCAAAAATATGTTGGGGTGAATTCACAAAATCGTGGCAAAACAATAGGATCAGGATCGAAAAACACAAAAAGGTAATTAAGATATTTCGACTACAGATCGGAGGTTCAGTTATACCATAAATTTGAATAAATTTACGCAAAAAATTGTTATTGTTCACCATTATCGAAAACCAATTTTATGCGAACGATAGTCTCAACCTAAACTAAATTATTAACCGAGTAAATAACAAAGGCATAAAATAAATTTTCACTACAATTCATTTTAAAGCCGTTATGATCTACCTGAGAACTAGGTAGAATAACTCATCTATTGAAGACACATATATCATGTAGGTTCTTGATAAAACGTATACCATTTCATATAAAGTGGGGGTCTCCTTTATTAAAAAAGAGGACAATATAACGTGCGACTCTTGTATGACTTCAAAGATAGTGGGAAGATATAATCTTCAACTATTCTTTATTTTATTAAATGTGAAAAAAATTTGTTTCCCCGAATCCTTTTCCTCTTTTACATGGTAACGAATATTTAAGAAAAAATATAAATCTAAAAAATTTAATATTCTATTTTAAGTTTCGATTTTATCACACATAAACGAATATAAAAAATTTCGGAGAACATCTTTCAACAAAATGTTAATCAAAAAATTCTTTCAATTTTATCTCCAATTGAGTTCTAGATCCCATAAACTGTATAGTTAGAGAGTTAATATGACTCCTGCAAAACATCTTAAGTTGAAATGTTTTGAAAAAGTGAACATTTTTAAATTGTTTTCTGCTGTTTTTCAAGCTTGATGCATTGAAAATAATTATGAGAAATAAAAAATTATAAAAAGAAAGTTAAATTAAGATATTAAAAAAATTTTTCCAAACATGATGTAAAAATTTTATTCAAAATTATTTTTCAACGAAAACTTTAACGTAAATTTATTTATCAGACTCTGATATAAATAATATTCAAAAATTTCATTGATCATAATAGCAATCGTTTTTGATCATTCATGGGGATATAATTTAAGGCGAAAAAATTGAATAATCACGAAATGATATCTTAAAATACTCCACGAAAGTTTGATTTATAAACAGTTCAAAGAAGGAATATATTTTAAAATATCGGACTGAAGCTCCTTATCTTCGTCTTGTAATTTATTATATTCAAAAAAGTCATTTTACTCTGTTTACTTTTGTATATAAAGTAGCATACATAGAATAATCATATTAGAGGATATCAAAACTCGAATAATTCGTAAGAAAACCAGAATAACGTTTAAAACCCAGACGTGTGAACATAGCAAAATAAAAGTTCGAAAAAAATTTCACTAAAAGGCTAATTTCTTTTATCGATTATTTTATCAAAATGTTTTTTGAGTAATTATACAACCAATATTAAATGTTAAATTAAGAAGTAAGGCGCATGTACCGAGCCCGCCCTAAAAACTAAAATATTTATCAATTTAGAAGTGGTATATCGTAAATTAAAATAATACCTCTTCGTAAAGTAATTTAAATATTAAATAAAATATCATGATAAGAAGAAATTGATCAAATTTTTCTGTTTATTATGTACACTAGTTGGTGTAAAAATCAATAGTTGAATCTAAGAACATGATTGCTGAAATGAAAACAGTTTTAATTGATTGAATGTACAAATCGATACCAGTTAATAATTTTTAATGTATCATATTAAGTGAGATAATTATAAAAAGTTAAAAACGTTTACAAACTGCTTAATTCATGAATATAAAAATACACAAACAATATCTTAAAAATATTTGTCATAAATAGTAACAAATTATAAATTCAAGAACCTTCGAAAAGGTACCAGAAACATACATAGTTATGATAAAATTTTTCATTTGAACACTTTTCACTTATAAGGTATTCTAAATTTAAAAAAGTTAAATTGAGACATGCTATAAATATAATATGTCTTGAATAAATATATCTTGTTTGATAAAAAAAATTCATGGCCTTCATGGCCGAATTAAACAGCTTTCCTCGTATGTTTTCAATAAAACACGTTTGATTCTATTCTTAGATTAAATGATTTAATATACTATACCCATAGCTCTATTTAATTTACGATCTTCTCTAAGAAACAACTTATTAACAAGAACTCCACACAGAATACATGCCCTCACGTTATGTGAGATGATGGTTTCGCAGAGCTGTTTATATGATTAATACGTACTGGAAATACTTTCAGGCTCAAGCTTGACACGAGCTCAAGAACATCATTGTGAAATCTGGGACGAATCTTGTAGTTGTATTTTATTTCATATTTGTTCTTTAGATATTGATATGATTGAATATACTCTCGAAATATTTCAATTATCTGAAGAGGTAGTTTTATATCAAATTTATTAGTGCTCCATTGAAAACCACGAGTTTCATAATGAGCTACGAGGCTTAAATTAATCAAAATGTTTTCGATAAATTTTATTTCCTCTCCTTTTGAGCTGATAGATCTGATAAAGACAAAATAGTTTTCTGGATCAAATTTTTTCATTATCGCAAATGTTGGATTTCTTCTGTATGTCCATGAACATGGATGACATAAATTATTTTCAAGTAAAACACCCAAAGTCGAATCACTATTTTTATGTTCTTAATACCTTCGATATTTACAAAGCTCAATTCCTCGTTCATCGAGCTCTGATAAACATTGAAATTCGTGTTTTATTCTACTGTCTTTCGATTTTGTTTTCAATTCCGTTAGGTATCTTTGATATTCTTCTGTCTCGCTTTTCAATTTCTTCCGATTTAATTTAATTTTATTCATTAGCGAGTATTTAGATTCATTTTTATTGTTGATCATGTTTAGGCGACTCTCTCTAGAGTAAAAATTGAAGATAGAGGGCCTATAAATAAGAAATCGGCGCAAAAGAATCTTTCGATTTTTATGGTATCTTTTAACGTTTAAACGGGAATTCCTTGATATAGTAGATATTATAAATTTCTGCTGCGGACATGATTCTTATGAAATAGAATTAAAAATACCTTTATGAGTCTTAATTTTAGAAGGTGAATATTCAACACGAGGTTCACTTTTTTTTGTTTCCAAAGAGAGCTTTTTCACGTTCGAAGTGTATTTAGATGATTTATTATTTATATATGAGTATTCCTGGGTTGATTGGATTTTTTCTTCATTATGTTGAGGGACATTACGATTGGTCTATTTATTAAAAATAATAATTGAAAATATGTATTCATGATCAGGATAAACCTTCTTATATAATCCTTGATTGTTCGTAATCACGCATGATATTTTTTAATCTGTTAATTAACAAAAATTTTTAGAGATTTAAATGTAAAAATTAGCAAAGCATCGCATGTTATTTTTATATAAGAAAGTCTCATAGATTATTAATTTTTTACAAAGTTAATTTACAATATTAAAATTTATGACGCGTGTTAGCTTGTATTATTGAGAGATCTAAAATTAGTAAATTGAAAGTCAAGCAATATTTACCTTATGTTTCCCGTTAGCTGATTCCTCTTTTTATGGGTATAGATAACCTTGATGTTTTCTATTGTGCTTTGTTGTTTGTTCTGGCCACAGTTTAAGAGTCAGTATTTTAAATGGTTGCTAATATGGTCAGTGAATTCGGATATTATCTTTCTGTTTAAGAATATTCTGTCATGATTAAATCCCTGTGAGAGTAGATTCAGAAGTTTAATTCACTGTTGTATTAGGTTTTTAAAGATTTTGTAATTCTTTGCAAGTTTTTGAGTAATGTAAAATTTAGTTTTTATTATCTTCATTGCTGATTCGTTTTCGAGTGTTAAACTCAGAATTGGTTAGAATTACATTTTTATTCAACGTTTGCTACATTTCTCAGTGGTTTTCTGTTTTAAAGTTTTGCTTGCAAGAAATTTAGTGAATAAACTTTTCTAGATTCTAATTACGTATAATACTTGATGAATGCGTTTGTTATTATCTTATTTGAGTAAGTTGAAGTAAAGTTGAAAAAATCTTTGATTGTTCGATTTCCTCTTTCTAATATGCTGTATCCAGATTGATGGGAAAGGTAAGTTCCGGAATATTTAATACAGGATTGATAGGTTACATTCGAAAAATAGATTATTACAACTAATTTCATGGTTTTAACGAATTCGATAAAACACTCTTAAATCTGACCCCCACGTGTTTTATCAACGCTTTTGATACTGCTTCGTATGCGTCGACTTTTATTTCGAATAATTTCTTGAAAATGTTGAAAGAAGATTATTTATTTCGAGAGTTTGCAGTTAAAAGAGAACCTGTGAAGACTACCTCAATCAAGTTTTTAATCAGGCATTGTTAAAATATTTCATGTAAATACCATAATTTTAATATGTTATATTTGTCTAACTCATACAATAAAAATTTTAATTTAAACTTTTCTACGTTCTCTTGTATATCAGGCCAATAGTCGAAGTCGAGGATCACGGCGATGGTTTTGTTTATTCCGAAATGATATAGATTTTCGTCAGACGAAAATTTGAATAATTTGAGTCTTAGTCGATGTGATATTAAGGGTCTAATGCCTAGGACTGGAGCTATACACCATAACATTTTCGAAGATCCAATTATTTATTTTCATGTTCTATATAGAGTTTGGGAACATTTTCGTATCCTGCACTCTGTGTTTTTAACTATTCAAAATTAATACACTTTGAAGATAACAAAAAGGAGACTTTTATTTCTCTATCATTCGTATAACGTTCTCTAGAGAGCTTACAAAAATTAATTTAGCGCGCATGCGCCTATTTCCATTAAATTTGTATCGAAAGGATATATCTTGGTTTTATTTCGATCGTAAACTCATTTTTATATTTATATTACTTATCGTTATTTAATATTTTGCCATTTAAATATTGTATTCACACAAATTCGGATTGTTGTTGGAAATTAAATTTTGGTCTTCATATCTTGATAATTCTCATACAAATTATCATGTAAAACATATTGGTATGTATTTTATTACCGTAATACATGAAATAGCTCCAGAGGATATAAATTGAAATTGTAATGAAGATACATATGTGAAAAGTATAATCTATAATTTACAAATTTGAAATTCACATTATTATCCTAAAAATCATAAAAAAGAGTACTTTTTTTGAACATCATTTTTAAAACTATCAAATGGACCACTTCTCTTCGAACTAGTATTTTTTCCACAAATTCTGCCCAAAGAAAAAAAGAGCCTTTAATTTTTTGTACGAGTGTCGTGTAATTGCCATTTGATCTGCCACTATTTTGATTCTATCGTTTGAGTGCGAGAAATACTTTGAGGGTCCACAAAACTGAGGCTATGATTAACCGTTTGATAGTTGAAATCATGAAGCGATTAAGATCTGTAAAACCTCAAACAATCTATGACTATCAATCCAGGATGATACATTCTACGATTATTTGCGTGAGAGTATTTGTATCTCATGATTGAATCTGAAAAGTAAACACTCGTTAGTTTCACGTCAAATCAAAACACTTGCATAATCCTTCCTCGTTAATATTCGCGCACGCAGAAATTAGCTTCGTCCATTTAAACCGTTGACCTAGCATCCATAATGGATTATGATTTCTGTATTACTTTTCGTAGAATATTTTCATGCAGATATTGTACCTTTAGACAATTGATTTATAGCTGGTACATTCGGAATCAATATAAATCTCTATTATCGTGCCAGTACACTTAATGTTTCTTTAAAAACAATGGATAATTATTAACGTTGATATTCGAAAGATTTTATTACATTTCGATCGGAATTCTACTCTCTTCGAACCAGCTATCAGACCAAGGACTTATAGCGTGTTTTTTACTTTATGCCTTATGAGTTAGTGCACTTCCATCGCATTTGACAAGTGGTAAATGTCGATTCACAACATTTGATTTATTCTGTGTTAAATATTGCTTTACTTATAAAATTGGCACTTAATAGAAATTGGGAAAAGGCCTCGTTCAATAAAAAAATATGTAATTGCCCCTATACCTCCTAAAATCGGTGAGAACCTGAACAATTTAAAACCAGGAATATAGAATCTTCGGGAAACATCATATATTATGAATAAACTAAATAATTAATATAGCTATAACTATTGATGTATGAATGAGAGAGATATTATAACCAAATTTTTATGATCATTTAAAAAATATATTTAGAATATGTAAAAAAAAGCAGGCTGCAGGATTTCGAAATCTTGCCCAAAGTTTTGGAGTATGATAGATATGCAAATTTTTGACCGTTGTAAATATATTTTTGAATTTTAAATCATTTTTTTAATCCAAATTAATTGAGCTCTCGAGTCAGGACACAGCGACACATCTGAAAAGACCTTCTTAAATTACTTTCGATTTTCTTTTGATTAATTAGTATATATCAAATTCCATAAAAAATATAATTCAGTGAACTTTTCTTCTTATTATTGCTTGCTAGTATGAAATAGGGTTATGGTGAGATAAAAATGTGAATTTTTCACTGATTATATGATTGGAGAAAGTTGAGGATATTAATGGATTATTACAAACGTTACTCCAAGGGTTGAGCTACATTTCTTTAAGAAAAGTTTGGAATTTTATAAAATAAAGATGCTGGTGGATCAGTCTTCTTGATTTCATGTGGTAGGAGGGCTCATATGTCTTTGTTAAGATGCTCATTAACTCAGTCAAAAATGAATTTTTCAGTTGAGGAAGCTTGGTCAAAATATTTTTGTAATCTTTTCTCTGATATTAATTTAAGTGAAATCACCAACTCTCGTCTACATTTAGCCGTGGCTCTTTTCGACGAGTCTGTGTCTGTAAAGTTGTTGAGCTATACTTAGGAATATATTGACGAAATTTGAGTAATACCTTCCAAAACTAATACATACTTGATGTTCTATGATATTCTATAGGTTTATCGTCCAGATATAAGTTCTATATTTGACAGATAGTGTCTAATTTTATGTATTTAGACGATAAAACCCAGATAATTAAAATGAAAAATTGTAAATTTATATTTTTATTTTCTATGTTTAAGTCTTGAGTTTGATAGTTTTGATACAATACCGTTGATGTTGCTTACGTGACTTTGTATATTTTAAATAAATATGAAAACGTCCTCTACGAACACAGTGTAATGTTCTTAGTTCTCTAAGTCGGCGTCTATTTGCCTCTAAAGATAAACAAGAGAATTTGCACACAGAAAGGATCACTTTTAATTTTTTTAATCGTTTATCACTGCCTTTAAGTAAATGCTTAAACCTCTTAAGATTCATCTTCCGGAGCAAATTTCTCAGAAAATCTGATTGAATCAGCGTGTAAAATATAATAAAAATTTCATCTCACAGTTCGTATTCAGGGGAAGAGAGTTTTCGCCCCCTTTAATGATTGAGTTCATTTTATGGTGGTCTGAGAAAAAGATATCGCTGCAACATTTTGTTCTTTGGCAGAGTTCCAGGCTAGTTTCCTAAACCTTAGCATGACGTGAAAATATTCACTTTCAGCATTTCCTGAATTTTTGTTTCGATTATCGACAAAAAGGCATTATGATGTCTTTTAAAATGCGTTATGTTGAAAGTTAATGATTTTATGTTTCTTTTAAATTTTGTGACGTTTGCGAAGCCTATTCTATGAATGATGTTGCATAAATTCCCTCAAATTTGATAATCCTTATTTTCTGTCTTCGACTGTTATGTATTTGATCGAGTGTAGATATCATTCATGGCTTCTAAAGGCAGAAATACAGTGGAGGATAAATATCAACGAATAAATTTGATTTTTTAAAGATATCTTTGCCTTTCACTTCATCGAGTTTTATTTGAACCATTGCAAGCTTCTCTTATTGTATCTACAAATCGTGGACATAAAAATGAAAAATAAATATTTCCAAAATATTTCAAATTCTCCACGCTGATGGTAATAATGCTGAATGGGTTATGAAAGATGAAAAATGTACTTACAGACGAACAGTTAAAGAGTAAAAATCAGGATACGGTGTAATTAAGGCTCTCTAATATACGGTCTATTTAGTAGGCCAATACATCAATGGATTGTAGTCAGGATTATAAAAAGATTAAAAATCCTCAAATAAATTTTTATCTTTCATATTCTGTACCTATTATTTCAAATACCGCTTAAGTATCCTCTTTATCCACAATTTTTTATGATATAGACCCTATAAATTCTTTCGATTTAGGATGAAAGGATTAACTCCCTTTAAATTATTGCCAAGATCGTCTTGTTATCCGTTGTAATATGCCACATTTTTTGTTTTTAATTTATTTTCTAGGTTCCAATTCATTGTCTGTGGATCAGCGGCTTTCGAGTCTCGCAGACGGTAGTGAGTTTTCTTTAAATTTTCCTGCTTAAAAGTTGTGTTTAAAAACTATGTAATAAGATGATTTAAAATTGAAAAGTGTTCGTACTTTCTGAGAAAGATGGCAGGTCTTGGCTGTTGAAGATTGAAAATATTTGACATTTTAGACTTATAGAGAGTCCAAAATTTTATTTTAAGCAGATATTATTTTGATGATTGATTTGGATTCATTCCATGTCTCTTTTAAAAGATTCGACTAAAAAATAAAAACCAATATCAAGTCGTCTGTATTTCATATGCAGGCCATGAAAAATTCAAAAATAAGCTTCTCTTTGTTTTCATTTATTCGATATCAACTGAGATCATGGATTTTGTCTCTGGGACTTGCTTATTAATGCCTTAAGATCTCTTTGATGTTTATGGTTGATAAGACTGTTTATTAAGGCTATTTTTATTTTGGAGTTATTTTGTTCAGTTTTCTAATATTCGAGAGTCGATTTATTTTCAATCAATTCGATATGGGCAGAGATTTCGGTATGCGAATAAAATTTTAAAAATCATTTTATCTGCTGCTTGCCGTTCTAATTTGTATAATTTGAGATATTTGATTTTTTACTTTTAAGTCATTCTTATAATTCAATTCATTTAATTTGCTGATTTATCGGTTTTCAAAGTCTTTTGATGAAAGAGGACATTTTCATTACCATAAGGGAATTTGTAATCAAAAAATAAATAAATTTTATCTGAATCTCAAATTTTATAAAAATAATCAATATTTTATCAAATATACTTTGATTTGGCTTCATGAGCTAGATTTAATTAAAAACTAATTCAAAAAGATAGAATTGTGCGAAATAATTCAAAAGATTCAGAAAAAACAATAATTTTCCTAAAATCAAATAAATTTTGTAATATCTTCCATTCTAATTTTACTTTTCACATAGCATAAAACATTAAGTTGTAAACTTTTATAAAATCTTATATAATTTCAATTTTTATGCTTTTTTGTTGAGTTTAAAATATAAATTCTTTTCTTCCTTTTCTACGAATAGAGGAATAATCAAGTTTTAAACTCTTAAATTTTATAATTTTAATAAATTTTATTATTTATACAAATAAATGTCACTGAAAATTGATGATCGAATAAATATTAAACAAAAAGCATCTTGTAACATTTTGAAAAGTAGAAAAATTTGAGACTTTAAATAAATATATCTCTAAATAAAAAATAATGATTAAATATTGCTCATAGTAATTGAAATGAAGATGCTTTCATTAAGATTCTAGAACTATCAAAAATACAAAAACAGAATAAAAAGGTCGTTTTTTGAATATTTAAACGCAATATATTTTACTCTCTGAAAACCACATCTTTTATTGGTTTTTCAGATTAGAGTCATGAAATTTATCAAGTGAAAAAAGTATCTGAATACAACAAAACTTTTACGTTTTTAGGATTGTGTGTAAAGATTATTTCCCAATTCTGCATTAAGTAAACCTTATCCTGTAAAATCCTCATTCTTATTGGGTATCAGTTACTTTCGAACGAACACATTTATATCCTTTAATTTTAGATGAAAATTATATTTTGTATTTCCTCTTTATACATCATTAATCCTTAATTAAAAACAGTTGCAATTATAAGTTAGTAATTGATGAAATTATAGGTTTTAAGATAATTCTTTTTCTAAGTTGAAATAAATGCTAATTTTTGATCTAAGTTTCCCACGTTAGAATAGATTAATTTGATTTTTCATAGCTAATTCAATTAATCCTGATAAAATATTGAAATAAACTTCAAAGATCAATTGAAAATCTAAAATATACAAGATTTGATATATTTAAACATTCAATCTGAATTACTTAAAAAATATATTGTGTTTATCATATTCCATATTAATAGTCTTTGGAAAAGCCATTTGAAATTTAATGATTCATACAGAAAACTAAGCATCATTTTTGTTTTTTTAACTCTGAAAATATTGAAACATCAACGTTGAGATCTGTAAATCACTAATGTGTCATATACTTTAATATTTACAGAAAAGCAAAAATGATCAAAATTGCTTTGTACATTCTAATTTTTTTGATGATCTTAATAACAGTGATAACTTTTACCAATAATTATGGGTTAAATCCTCGTGAAGAATTAAAGAGATATCAAAATAAGACAAGAGTTTTTATAAATGAGATTCACGCGTTTTCGAATTTTTTAAAATGAAAAAAGTTAATCTTTTGACAAGAATCAAATGAAGATTCTAAGAGATAAATCTAGCATTTTTATACTACAAATATTGCAAAATTTAATAAAATGATAAGGTTAAAAAGCGAGGAAGATCTTTTCGAAAAACTATTACTCTTGATAAATTTCAAAATCGTGTAAGTTATACTTAAGTTACTTAATACATAAATCTGAGTAAAAATTGTTTATGCGAGATAAAAAAACATTTATTACTGCTTTTAACCAAAAACAGTTAATCATTTATGTTTTATGGATTTTCCTATTATCACAGATTACAACTTTTAAACTGCAAAATTGATATTAACGTTCACTAAACAAACTTTATTTTGAAAGATGTATTTCAAATATCATATATGATTCAACAAACCGATTCAAGAATAAGAAATTTTAATCATGAAGATTTCATACAACAAAATTAGAAAATAATTATTCGAGAAAAATGGCATAATTATCAATCCAAAATCGTCATTTAATGAAATGGTAAAAACTTATTTGATTAGCGGTTTCCTGTGTATGTTTGCAATTCAGAATATAGCTAATAATGAATAATTATCTTAAGAATTATTTAAAATTAAATATCAAATTAACATACGATGGCCAGAATAATATTCTTTTTTGACTTTAACCGCATCAATCCCCAATTAATCATAATATTTTACATTTTAAGGAGGATGAAATCGTTGATGTCTTGAATCAGAGATTAATCTAAACAATTAAAAAATAATTTATATATCTTTGAATTTCAGTAAACTCACACTTTCTTTTATAATTATTATGAATGAGTATTATTTTGACACTATTTGTTGTTACATAATGTTTTAATAGAATCTCAGTGACTTTGAGAATTCCTAAAAAAGATCAAATTTTATTATTTCACTAGCTAATAAAATGAAAACGTACAATTTTAATTTAATAATTTTTAATTGAACAAAATGCGTTGAGTATTTTGTTTTCTTGATCAAATAAATAAGTTTTTTTGTTTTCAGGAAAAGGTGTTTAAAGCCACATTTTTCGTGTTTTTAGATGTTAATTCCGGGTGATACAAATCATAAAAATAAAATCTAACATATTATACTTTGAGGTGTTATTGATTGTCTCTTATTCATGTAGAGGAACGGAATTTAACTTCTTGAAAACTGAAAAGAACGATTCATTGTTTTTGTTGGTTCTGATCTTTTAACATAAACTGATATAAAAATATAAAGTGTTTTTATGCACATGAAAACCTTATTATTTTCTAAAAAACCGAAAATAAATTCATACAACAGAAAAATGAATGTTAAATAATACTTACGATTTAATGAGCAAATAGTGAATAATTATTGAATCTTTTGTTAAATAATGTTAGAACATTCAAAGAATACACAATGATAGTTCGTGTACATTTTAGAAAACATAAGAAATGTATATCTTGAATAATATAAAAAATTTACATTCCTTTAATTTGTCAGATTTAACTATATATTTCAATGTTACAAACACATGTTAATGTTATTAAAAGCGACTATTATAAAAAAAGGAACAATTTTAAACACGTTGGATGGCAGAATTTAGAACGCAGGTTAACATATTTGGTAGAGTACAAGAATTAAATTACTTACGACGTATTTTGAACACAAAATGTAATCGATTATTGTCAAATTTTAACATAAAATTGTTAATACTAAGATAAATATAAAAATTATTTGCTACATTATTCTCCATTATCAAGATTGTAAGAAGTTTACTTCATGATCATCTCGTATTAAGTTACGCCAAACAGTCTATTTGCAATTTCTTGATGTATATTGAATAAAAATACTTCAATGAGTGTAAACACGTCCTCACATTTTGCCTATTGTTGTAACATGGAAATGCATATGTCGTTTTCCTTAAACACTCTATCTTAATTAATTAAATTATATATAAGTAAAACACGATATACTTTTAAAAATATCATATTTTTAATATCTATTTATAATACATTAACAGAACCTATAAAGAAGTTTGTTTTAAAGCAAAATCTATTTCAGTTCAAAATAATAAACGTATTTTCAAGATATTGAAAACTAAAAATAAATGTATTTTACAAAATACATGAACTAGACTTCGAAACCTTTTGTTGCACGTATTAAAGAAAACTTTCGTTTCACTGCAATTAAGTTTTATTAATTAAATGCATCAGTTTAATGAACCTTAAGGACAATTTTTAAAAAGTATCAATTCTACAGTCTTTATTGATTCAAATTTTATTCTCGTACCATTTAATTCTTTAAAGATTCGAAAATTTTATTTATTCAATTCGTTTCACAAAAGTACGCATACTTTACTTGGGAGAAAATTAAAAAAATATACTCTTGACAGGAAATGATTTCTCTTAGTGTTGTCGTTGATTGAAGTTACGAGAAAATAGAATTAAAAAAATCGTCAAAGATAATTAAAATTTAAGAAACCTGTGATTATATTTTCAAATTAATTTTAAAATATTTTTATGATTATATTAAATATAGATATCATTTAATTGTTCAGGAATTAATAAATATTTTGATTAAAATTTTAAATTGAACAAAAAATACAAAGAATTAGTGATATTAAAGTTATTTTATAGAATTTTTCTGAATTGAAAAGAGTCTTCAAAGTGTTTTAAAATATGGTAGTATAAAATTCACATTTCATAAAACATTTTTATTCATGAACAGATTTGTAAGGTAACAACCTTTAGAGTTGGATATGCTCATAAAATTGTCTTGAGGATAAGCTGATGCTTTGTTAGATTCAGAAAATGATCATTAAGTGTACAAAAATGAAAGATTAGAGATTAATTTCAAATTGGTCAACGACTTTGTCATTTAGGTTCTATGACATGATTTTCAAAATCCGAAAAATAACCAAAGGCATAGAAGGCTAAATGAAATATAAAAATGCTAAAATATGGTATTCACAATACTAAACTCGAAACTGTGATAGTTTTATTGATTATGCTTTTATTCAACAATCAATAATTTCGATTAATTACTTTAAAAGACCGAATGAAATAATATTATGTGAAAATTTTCATATCAATAGTTAAGATGACAGTGAGTACTACGAAATAATATGATATATTATATTCTGTAATTACATGTAGTTTTAATCACCCTTTTCCGTCAATATTATCAGAAAATATACTTTTTCCGGTCGATTTACAAGTTGCAGAATACGATTGTAAAACATATTATACTTTATCAAAAATAGAGATGTTTTAACTCTTAAAATTTGTAAATTGTACAACGGTATTATTCGATTCTAAATGTACATCTAAGCCTTTATTAACCATTCCCTATTTTTTAAAAGAATAATAATAAATCGCAATAATATATTTGTTTAACCGTATCCTTTTATTTAAGAAATTTTTTAGAAATTAAACTGATCGATAAAATTATACTGTAACTCAGACAATAATAGTATTTATATAATAATGTACATGCGTAATGTAAATAATAAGATGGGGTCCAGTCCTCGTCACTTGTATCATTGTCTGTTACATCCCTTCCTTTATCATCTTCGATTTGAACATAGCGAGGGTAAGATTTGGGAGGTCATCTCGTTCGTTTCGGTCCTTTGGGTTTGTGTTTTCGGACTGATTTGGGTTGGACTCTGGAATTTTAATCCAAATATCCTTCACCTCGTCTGGTTGTTTGTAATGAGGCGCTGGCTGATTCAACATGAAGTTAGGTTCGTCTTTCGCTACTTTGCATCGGTTTACGTGCACTCTAACGATTTTACCATCATTTATTGCCTCAATCGTTGTGTTTTTCACTTCGTGTACATAGTATGATCCTCTCCACAATTTTGAAAATTTATGTACGGTACCGTTTTCGTCGTGAAGATAGTGTATGTAAACTCGATCTCCCTTAGAAATTTTTAGTTCCCGCATAGATTTATTGTATTCATCGGCTTGATGCTTTTGCGATTTTCGTATGTTGCTTTTCTCAGAATCAATGAGTTTTTCAATTTCGGTTTCGTCAAAAATTTTAGAGGGTGTATTATATGGTAAGGAGTGATCAATCGGCAGTCTGGCTTCTCTTTTAAACATGGTTTCAAAAGGTGATATTTTTGTGGAGGTATGTGCTGTTGTGTTATATGCAAATAACATCCCATTCAAGTGTTCCTTCCAATGTGTGCTTTCCTTCATCGTTTTACTGAGTATATTAATTAATGTACGGTTGAAACGCCTGACCATACCATCAGATTGTGGGTGGTAAGGCAAGTGGTTGTTCTTGTTTTTTGAATCTTCAGAAGTCGACAGATGTGCGAAAATAATTCAGATTCGAAGTTCGACCCTTGGTCTGTATGTACTTTTTTTGGTACTCCGAATCGAAATACAAAGTTATTGACGAACGTCTTAGCCACCGTTTGACCATCACTTTTAGGAATCGCATATGCTTCAACATATTTTGAAAAATAATCCGACACCACCAATACATATTTATTTCCTCTATTTGATGTCGGCAATGGACCCAGAATGTCCATGGCTATTCGATCAAGTATACCATCACTTAGTTTTTCAACCATTCTCGCTTTGATTTTTGGGCATGGGTTGTTTCTCGAAACACACATTCTGAAAGCTTCACAGTAAGATTGTATGTCCTTGCGGAGTTTCGGCCAATAAAAACGGTTCCTAACTATATTCAGACTATTTATATATCCTGGGTGACCTCGGTCATCATTGCATAGCTTCATCACGTGTGGGATTAATGAGCTTGGTAAAACTAACATCAGCGATTTGTAATTCGAAGAGTAGTATTTGCGGTACAAAATTCCATTTTTAATCGTCAAAGCATGTTCTTGGCGTAACAAAATGCTAGCAAGAGGGTCGGCGTTCCAATCAACAGACCCAGATTTTGAATTCTTGGCTTTCATAAACTGTTGGATAGTTTTATCGTTCATCTGCTCAGAACGAATTTCATCAGGTATCCAAGAGAAAGCCGCAAATCTATCAGTTGTAAAATCGCGATAAATTGCGCAGCAGTATCGCGATAGGGTATCGGCGTTAGTGTGTGCTCTTCCTGAACGATGTTGTATGTCAAAATCATACTCTGATATAAGATCTAACCATCTTGTTAACTGTCCGCCATAATTACCCGTCGATTGAATTGAGGTTAAAGGTTTGTGGTCGGTTCGGAGTGTAAACTTTTTCCCAATTAAATAAGGCTTAAATTTTTTAGCGACCAGATAACTGCAAGCAGTTCTTTCCGAGTTGTGGAATATCTTTTTTCAACATCTGATAAAACTTTACTGGCGAAATGTATGACAACCTCCTTACCGTCAGGCAATACTTGAGATAGAATAGACCCCAGAGCATAGTCACTCGCGTCGGTATCAACAATGAATTTATTGGCCGGATTTCGGAGGCAAAGAATTGGAGTGGATATCAGGGCTGATTTCAGGGTTTCGAAACAATCTTTATGCTCTTTTTGCCACACGAACTTGGTTTGGTTCTTCGTTAATTGTCTTAATGGCGCTTCATTAAAGGCATAATTTTTCACAAAGTGTCAGTAATAGTTACAGAAACCCAAGAATTTCTGTACATCACCTGCATTTCTGCGAGTTTTCCATGACCTTACAGCAAAAGCCTTCGTTGGATCCATTTGAATACCTTTTTCCCCAATAATGTAACCCATATACTTTATTTCTTTTTGTAGAAAACGACACTTAGATAGCTTTATTTTAAGATTCGCGTTTCTCAAAATCTGAAAAGTTTGTTTGATTGCTTGGAGGTGTTTTGTCTCAGAGTCTGTGAATATGATAATATCATCAAGATATACCAGTATCGATGTACGACGTAACTCAGAAAATACAGATTCCATTGATCTTTGAAATGTTGCCGGGGCGTTTTTAAGACCAAAGGGCATCGCGTTGAACTCAAAAAACCAATAGGTGTAGTAAATGCCTTCTTATGTTTATCTTCCTCTGCGACTGGTATTTGCCAATATCCTGACGAGAGGTCCAGCGTTGTAAACCATTTTGCGCCTTTCAAATTGTCTAATGTTTCATCGATTCGTGGCAAGGGATGGGCATCAGAAATCGTAGCATTGTTGAGTTTGCGGTAGTCCACACAAAGTCTTAACCCACCACATTTCTTTTGAATTAGGACGATAGGCGATGACCAAGAAGAATGTGACCGTCTAATAACGCCAGTTCTTAGGAGACTATCAACCAACTTCTTCAATTCATCAATTTTATGAATTGATAAAAGTCTTTTATTTTGCTTTATTGGACAAGCATTACTCATGTCAATCTTGTGTTCAAAAAGAGTACATTTTCCGATATCATATTCGTCGAGAGAAAGTACATCATAATATGATTGAAGTATACGTTTTAAATCCGATTTCATTGTGGAACTAGGGTCGCAATTTGAAATTAAAGGTTCAATAATTATGTTAAATTTATTATAATCAATAGTATTTATTTCGCTACGGTGTTTATTCCATATCGTCATTTTCATCCCTAGAATCTCTAATGTATTATGATAAAAATCAATTGTAGGGACATATTTTTATAAAAAATCCACCCCAACTATTAAAGGGTAAAGTAAGGTCTCAGCAATATAGAATTCGTGTTCAACGAATCTGTCGTTAATTTAGATGCTGAGATTCGCTATTCCAATCAATTTTAAATTATTCTCATCCGCAAGAACGATATTATTAGCAGCCGACATTGGTTTTTTTGAAATAATGTGGTTATTAAGTAAATCATGCCTGGCCACTGATATTGCGGAGCCAGAATCCACCAATGCCTGAACAGGCTTCTGATTATATTTGACCCGTATAGAAGTAGGCCTGTTTTCTAGTATACCTTTGTCCGTCGTTTTGGTTACTACTCTTATGTAGAAAACAGCAATTCCTGGCAAAATATCCATATTTCTGGCAATTGTAGCATTTGGGTCCATTCCTCATTCGAAGTTCTGACAATTCTTGATTGAGTGATTCGATTTTATTTTCTAGTCTGAATTTTTTGCGACTCAGGAGATTGATTTGTTCTTGTCATGGCACAGATGTTTGCTATACCATCGTCATCCAATCAATCTTCGACGGATTGCGCTCTGCACGCGGCCTCAACAGCATCCCATATTGACTCAAAACGACTCTTGAGGAGATCTCGTTTTACGTGGATATTTCTGATGCCGTTTGTGAAGTAGAACAGAGTCTGGGATTCTGGAGCAGATGAAAAGGCTGCAGAAACGAGTTTCTGAACATCTGCAGCATAGTCTTGAATTAACTCATCTTTGCCCTGAATCCTTGATCCTAGAATTCTCTGAGCCTCAACTTCGGTTAGCTTTCGACAATAACGAGAGCCTAGATAACGTACGATGTGGTCGAAGTCCTTGTCGACTAACTTCACATCTACCAACTCCTCAAAAACGTTGTGATTCAAGCTTAACATCAGGCAACGCTTTGTTTCCTAAGGGTCGATGACGGTACTCGGAAACGCCAATTCAAACTTTTTCAGCCAGGGAAAAAACGAAACCTTTCCCTCAACAGCTGAATTCGTTTAGAATCGTTAGCTGACCACGCCATTGTAACTCAGACAATAATAATAACTATATGATAATGTACATGCATATGTATATGTTAAGTGGGGTCCAGTCTTCGTCACTTGTATCATTGTCGTTTATATTGAATATCAAATTTATTCTAATAACTTTAAGTTTATAAAACGATAAAGAACAAAATTGATGTCAACGAAATGCCACTAAGAAAAAAAGTGAATTGCGCACGTGAGAATTTTAAGACTTATAAGAAGATACCATTCTTAAGAAATAATAGCTTTTTTACATTTATATTTCTTGCTTTCGTTGATTTAAAATGAAGATATATTTTCAATTTCATTCCTCAAAATAGAAATTTTAACTGTGTTTTACTGAAAAATACTTTTAGAAACCTGTCAATATTTTAAATAAATTTTAATTTATATCATCAAGAAAATAAAAATTAATATATTTTTGAGCACGTTGATAGCCATAATTATTATTTTTCCTGTTTTAATCATATTTAGATGAGTTCTTATCTATAATTATCAAAAAAGATATTTAATTTATATGTGATCGTGACTACAATTAGAATTAAAATAAATCTGTAACACGGATTTTGCGCTATGTTTTTAAATGAATATATAACTTCTCATAAAACATGAAGCATTACATCTGAGTAACAAAATGCCATAACTTTTTGAGATAGACCTTCGGTTTTTCTGGAAGTCTGAAATAGAATTCATATTTAATTTAATTAATTAATAATCCTTTCATAAATTGATTTTATTCGAATTGACACAGAGATAAATCTTTTAAGAATGTAAAAGATCAGATACAGCTGTAAAATAAATTCTCCTTACTTGCACAAAAATTTTGTACATTGTCTTGGAAATTTGTAAATTTCGCAGCTCGAGCCTTTATTCCAAGAGAATCTCGTGCAAAACCATTTTTTTCATCCGAGAATAATTCCTTAAACCTTTATTAGTTGGATTAATTTCTAGATATTGATTTATTTTTATTGAAATAAGAACGAACCATTTTCTAATTTCACACCACATGATTAACATGTTGAGTTATTTCATGTGCGGTCATCTGCAGTTGAACCATTTTTTAAGTATTTGAATAAAATCTTAAATAAAATACACAGAAATATAATTGAATGAACGTAGATTTGTAATGTAAACAATAATGTATTTTCATTAAATCGTATTTGAATAATTTAATGGAATTCCCATAGACTGATTTTTATCTTGTGAGAATTTAAAGCTGAATTTAAAATACTTATTTTTTAACATTTATCAAGGCCATGATTATAAGGTGAACCAGACGTTATGCAGTTTTGAATTGAAAATTGAGGCTGCGCTTTGAAAAAAAAATAGAATTAAACCGAACAGTTTTCCAAAAAATATTCTATTCATGAAGATTTTCACTGAATTTAAATAACTTTAATACACTTATAACATAAGTTTCTGAAATTTTGGAACCTAATATTGAGATTAAATGGAGGTGAAAAATCAGCAAACCTTAATATTTGACATTAAAACTACGATGTGAGATACTCCTTCACATTTTTTTTATTCTTACAACTGTGAAATGGAACTTATTATATTTTTGAAGTTATAAAATAAATTTAGGGAGAATAAGGGGAAAAAATTAACTATTAAACCACAAGAAAAAGCAAAAATCTATGTATTTTCATCTGTATCTTTTTATCGATAGATACATAATTTCATCCATAGAAAAAAAAATTATTTAATTCGTGTTTTTGAGGAGTTTTCTTTGTTTATTGCTCTGAGGACAATTATTAAATATTTATAATATTTACATGAGTTGATATTCGACGTTGATTATAGATTCTTGATAACAACGTATTTTAGGAATTTAAAATCCAAATCCTTCGACGTTAAAGAAATATACCATGAATATATACATATCTATGAATGGTTGGAAAAAGCAAAAATTAAATGGATAAAACATTGACCAGAAACTCCACCTTAATGTTATTTCAAAATGAAAAGGTAGGATGCAATTTTAAAAGTATTTGATAAAATCCGATTTTAGAATATACACAACAGTTACGCTTGCGCCAAAATCAAATTTATATTAAAAGAGTCTAACTAAGATATTAATTTGATAGAATAGTGTTTTTCCATTTTTTATATGCACCCTTTGAACGAAATCTCATTCGAAAATCAACAGAATTCAAGATAAGCACGTTTTCATTATTTTAGTCCACAATTTTAGAATGATTTAAACCATTTATCTTTAAAAACGAATATGGCATTAAAACATTTTTCCATTTAAAAATCAAGTTTTAGTCAAAGAATAATGTTAAACGGAATCGAAAAAAGGAAAATTTTTTATTTTTGTTAATTTGATTCTTTCAGTAATATTTCAAGTAATCTTTTCAACATGGACGTTTTAAAACGATCATGGATGATGTTAGCTATATTTAATGTCTTCATTTGATTTCAAAGTTTTTAAACCCTCAACTTTTAGTTTTATTCTGATAAACTAAAAAATTTAAACTCGTTTAATTTTGTAAGATATTCTTACTCCACATAGGTCTTGTTGATATGACTTTCTTTAATACTATACTTAATCTCACAGTCAAAAAACGCCGTCGTCTAATATATCCCATTTCAGTAAAAAACAACCAATCTTCAAATATTCATTTAACTATTTCCAAATAATTTTAAAACAAGAAGCATTTATGTTGTTTAATTATGACCAATCGTTGATAATTTATAATAAAACGGAAAACCGGAAGATTTAATTTTTTTGGTTTTTGAATTTGACGAGAATGATGTTGAATTTATAAATTAAAAAAATGAGTTACGTCTATCATTTATAACTAAATCAGTTTAGTTTCATAAAACCTTTTATTTGAAGAGGTAAATAATCCCCATCATAATTTATTGACCATGTTTAATATACTCTAAATTGGAAATACGTTAAGTTGAGTGCTTTTCGTTGATAAATAAATCATAACCTATTAGGAATTTTTGACTTTTCAACAATATAATAGTCATAAATTCAAAATTACCTGACCGATATTATTTTAGAATTTTATAATAAAAATACGTTATATCAAAATATCTAAAACTTATTTCAACAAGCTTGAGATTTCAGAGTATATTTTACAATGATTAATAATTTATATTTTCCTAAAATATACGATATTTCACTGATGGTTTTTATACCAATTTATGTATTTCACCTCAATTTAGGAATAAAAATCATTTTATTTTTTAATTAATTTTTCATTTTGAAAGTTTTAAAATGGTACAAACAAAAAATTACTCAGAAAAATATTTAAAATTTGTATAATCAACTTCGCAGCTAGTAGTTCATATTATATTTTGAAAACGTTGAAAAAAATGACAAAATTGCGCGTCTAATTAAATATGTGATAAAAATTGAAAAATCCCTTACTTTAACTCAAATAACTTTTTATAAATTTTCGTTCCTTACATATCTGATGACAGATAAAATAAAATATCGCATATCTAAGAATAATTACATGAGAGATGGAATTTCGCAAAATTTACGAAAGATTGTAAGTTAACACGAGACAGATACTAATATCATCAATCTTTAAGGACTCAAATTTCAAAAACGATTGTTTTTACTTTTTTATCATCTAAACACGAAGATTTAGCTTTATTTGATTAAAAATGCGTGAAACGCTCTGATAAACACTTTGACTGCAATTAAATTGAGATTTTTTTAATCTTAACAAAATTTAACATGCAAAAATCTCAAAACTAATCAGTCTTACCAAAAATTTATCTAAAAGTTAAAGAAAAACAAAAACACAAAAAATAGGGATACAAAAAACTTATGTCAACTTTTGGGGAAAATTTATATAATTAATTTCTAGAACCTGATTATCTTAAAAATATACTAACGCAGGCGCGTTTGTTGAATAAAGATTATGTGGCATCATTTGTTAACAAAATAGGATTTCAACACTAACTTCAATTATATACTCAGAAAAGATATCTCATATACCTTTAAAGTGTTTTGAAACAATAATTAAGTTACATTTACACAATAAACCTGTAAAATCGAGTATATTTTTGTTTAAATTACGCGTTTAAAAGTGTTGATTTAATGAGGTCCATAGTTAGATCAGCAAGTTTTATTTTTCTCTTCGTTGAAAAATTTCTTTTGATATCTCAAAAAGATATATTTTACAAAGATAAGTCATGATGGTATCGTGAACTAAACCCTAAAATATTCATTCTGAGATATAAAAAGTATGAAATTTAAACGAGAATGATTTTGTTCAAAACAATTAAAGATATCTAATTTTCACATCTACGACTCAATTTATTGTTCTTTCACATTTCTTTGATTATAAAGTAATGATATTATATAAAATTTATTTGATTTTCCATGTGATAAGCCAAGTCCATTGTGAAACGTCTTATAGCCCAACTTTTTTGAAAGTCAACATATGCTTTCAAGCTTTCAATGACCTTTATTTGGCGGGATATGAAACACAACGTAATATCGTTTAAATAGTCACTCTTTCCGAGTTTTTTCTGCAATGCATCCTTAAAATTATTGATTTAAAACTTGATGACATTTTTGAAATAACCTGGAAGTGTAGGCACGTCCACACCTGTCTAACTCATTTAAAATTACTCGTCTATCAAACTGTAAATCGAGACGCATTTCTGGAAGTCTTCCTCAAAAACAAAATCGTAATCTTCAGTTTCACTTATTTCTTTCATAGTCTACAAGAGTATAGTTATAAAATTTAACAAATATGATATTTTATGCATTAAATATATTTCATTATCATGCTCATAAAAAAATATTTTTTAAAATTACTCAATTCAGTTTTCAACGTTAATATCATGAACAAGCTTCCAAAACTAATCAATTAAAAAATGATTTTTTTACAGAATACTCCAAAAAATAAAAATACGTAGATTTTAAAAATCTGATTTTTACGAAAGTATTTTCACCACTTGAAAATTGTGTTATTAAAATTACCACAAAAGCGATATGCAGACTAATGTTCTGAGATTTATTAATTGATATAAATCGATAGACTTTTTCTCAAAAAACACAAATGTTGGAAATTCACGAACGTTCAGCACTGTGCAACATGTGTTCAGCAGGCAAAAATATGATTAAAAATAAGGAATTTTGATTAAAAAAAAGCTATCCGTTAAATTCTATCCAAATAAAAGGTATAAAATTTGTTATATTTTTTTTATAAATTAAATACGCATGTGTAAAAAATCTAACAGTATCTCAATCAAAGTTTTTCTTTTCAAAAAAATAAATTTTTGTCATTTTTCAAGAGTGTGAATAAATAGATAATTTACAAAGAAAACTTAAAAAAAATTTACTATATAATTTCTGGAGCCGAATATTATTAAAATTTTTATTGAAGTCCAACGAAGAACTCAAGTAAGTTAATAAATTTTTAACTTATTTTCAATTAATTAACTCATTTTAAGGTTAAAAAAATTTTGAGTGAAACTAATTAATAATTTAGTTGACAAATATTATAAAATTTTTAGATGCACTCATTCAAACAAATGAGGGATGTTTTGATGTGACTAGAAAAGCATCGATGACTACTTTTGGAAAGAAAACTTACATTTACTTTTATAACCTGTATAAAAGTCAAAAATTAAAAATAAATTACCTTAGGGTTAAGTTTGTAATCCTCTTCCAACATAACAACGGAAATAAATACCATAACTATGAATTGCAATGATTGAAACTTCTTCAAATCAACAATAAATATCATGTTATATAATTATGGCATGCGGCCATAGTTAATCTTTACTAAAATTGTTTTTATCTAAATATAAATAAATTACCTCAAATAAAAACACTCAATTAAATATATTCCTTGTGTAATTTAATTATGATTATCATATAGTTTAACATAAGTCGTTAAAATGCACACTTAAATGAATTCATTTTCAGACCTTAATGAGAAGGGAAATCAGTGAATAATCTAAAGACAACTCTTCAAAGCTGTTTCTAACTAAAATCCAGTTGATATAATTTATCTCTAAAATATCTATTTTCACGATGATCACGTCAACCATTTGAGGATTGTGTGAATTTAGCAATTATTATTTTATAAAAAATAATTTTCACATATTTCATCATAAAAATTACTTTCTCAATTATTTCTGAATAAAGACTTGCTTATTTGGATAAAAATATGACTATAATCTGAAAAGATAATATTAAAGCAGTCGTTATTAAATACATTGAAAAATGCGGTGATTATTACTCACATAATAGGATCATTATATTCAATGTTTTACCATCGAAGATATAAAGGAGTGTAGGTGGTATTGTAATAAGTTGAAAGAAAGAATAATTTTACAAAATGCGTTAAAATTCTATTTATTAGAATCAAAATTATTTTAACACCAGGATTAACTCGAGCGATGTTTTAACATAAACTGCTTAAGGTTGCTGGATCGTTCCAAAAACAACAAAAGCTTTCATTTTTGATTGTTAATTTATAATGGATATTAATTCACATCCTGGTAGTAATCAGTGTGTTACTGATAATGTTTATTTATATTTAACAGTATAGTCATTTGAGAATATAATAATTATTTTAACTACCGAACAGATATAATGGGATTTTCCGAATTTTAACACCGCGGATATTCGGTAATATCTATTTATCATCCTTTTTCTTCTTATCTTTGTACTTCACGTTTCTAAACTCGTTAAATATATTTTACGATTTTTAACAAATAAATTATGACTGATGAGCTCTTAGCTTAACGCCGACCAATAAGCTAAAATTTATTTTTGAGGATCGAATTATCAGCACTGCCCGTGAAATTTAAAGTTTATTTTGATCTTTAAGTGATTTTGTTCCTTTTTAACTGATCCTTTCATAAGTTGATGTTTGGGTTATATGTTTGAGTTGTTGTGTGAGTAAATTTCAGTAATTAATATTCAACCAGTTCTCTTCTGCCAATTTCCAACTCCAAAATGATCTACTTTAGAAATCTTATAACCACTTTTATACTTCTTTGTTGTATATTAATGTTTATTCTTGAAAGTAAACATTTTTAGAGTGAGAAATTTCTATATTTACCTTTATGATACTCTAATGAATATTAAGAATCGTACACGTTTAAAGTTTATTTAGTATTGGCGTATGACATAATAGTAATCGTAAAATCGACAAAGAAAATTCGGCTCATTAACTATACTATCAAAATAACTAAAAAACATGATCTTTCTCTCCTTTAAATATGAAACGGCGCCTGTTTATAGACGTATACAAACGTTTAATATTGCTACTAAAATTGGATGTGATGATGCCTCATAATCTTAAATAGATTCTTTTAGTATGAGGTTAATATGCCTTCACTATGTTAAATTATAATTTTAGTATTCTATTCCATAATTAGCACAGTATAGCAGGTGAAAAATCATAGAGATAGAGAAGTTTAACATTCTTCAAGTCTATGACCCTTATTTGTACTTTTTAGCACTCTTGGTCTGCTAAAATTTAAATTTTTACTTACAAAATGTCTCTTCCTCGTTTTGTTTAACTAACTGACTTGTATGTTTTTCTGTAAATATTAACATGTACTAAAATCCATGAAAATTTCAAAAACAGTTTTACCAATAATATTTAACCAAATTTAAAAGTATTATGATTTGTTTACATTGTTAAGATGTAAATTCAGCTAATTATGTTGCAGAGGTACGGTACTTTAATGGGACGAGGAGATGGTGAATTTTTTGTGGGTGATAATCATGCAATAACCCACTACTAACCTATATACTATGAAAGTATCCGAATAGGGGAAAATCTGAACAGCGGAACCTATTTAGCAGAGATTTACTAAATGGGGTATAGAGGTAAGATTTGTCAGAAAGAAACCTTGATAAGTTTTACTCACCATAGCTTTAAAAATAAAAATTACAATCTAAAGACATCAGATAAGGCTTTAAGAGACAAGACCAGATAACTAGGCTTTTAGACATTTGGCTTTGTTTCGTAGATAATTTAAAACATTCCATATTCTTAAGGTCATACTTATAAATCGCCCGCAAATCAAATATATATATATCATTATTTATAAAATCAAACAATCTTGAATATTTAATCATCATTTATTTAAAAGGTATAAAACTGTTATTCCTAATATTCATAGTAAATTTTGAAAAATACCAATGTGTTCACTTGGAGAACGATCAAATGAGATTTCAAGCAAAAATTATGAAAATATTAGCTGGTTAATTCTGAAAATGTATTTATACCTTAAAAAGGAAAAACAAGCGTTATCTTGTTTCGAGAATTTCATTTCAACATCCATAGCCATTTTTTAATTAATATTTCCGAGTCAGATAAGATTTTATCAAACTTTCGAAACAGCACATTAGATTTTGAGGAAAAAATTTAACTTCGGCAGTTCACGTATAACCAGTTGTATCTGAGATAAAAGATTGACATGAACTCGATATATATTTTTTATAGAATTAAGCTAATAATATAAAAACTTTTAAAAAAGATAAAACATGATAGCTTTCTCATACGTTCCCCTATTTTAAGAAAAACTATTCATATTTTCATTTAAAGGTAGAATTAGGTTTGTAACAGGTTAAAGTATTTAAGACCTTGAATAATTGTAAAAAGCTAGTGGGAACTAGTAAAGTGAAAAGATCATTTAAGTTATTTCATATGCGAGCCAACACACTTTTGAAAATAACCAAGGCATTTTATGAATTTAACTGAATATAGTTTGAAAGCTAAAAACATTATATGTTTAAACTCTCATAAATTTATAAACATTTTTTGAATGGAGAACATCAATAAATGACTTTTAAAGACAGAATTGTAAGGAACTACGACAACTAACATTTATGTGTATTTAAGTAGATCATTAAATGGTTAAAAATCAACTATTTTTCCAATTATGAAAATAGAACGCTTTTACTATTGTCGAGTTTTTATCCATCTGAGGATCAAATCCAAGCTATTCGTTTCAATGCGATTTTAGGAGAACCACACTTAAGATCTTTTACTCTTTAAATTTTTAAAGATAATGAAGGTTAACGTGCTTCTTCTCGATATTTTAGCATTTACGTCAATTAAGATGTGTGAATTTTAATTTCAAGAAAACATGATCACTTGTGAATGCTCGGATAAATAGTCATCCATTCTTGATTAACCTCTAACGTTTCTCCCTCTAAACAACAGAAAGAAACGGAAGCTAAAAGTAACTTAAAACAGATATTAAATAAATCTTACAAGAAAACTGTAAACAACATAGATTTCTGGTTTAAAACTTATAATTAATTATACATCTGTTAGATTATTATTATAGGTTTAAATATTAAATTTATGTATTTTTATATTTCTTTCAATTTAAAAGACTCTATATTGTAAAAACCCTTTCAAATTCTTAATACTTTGACATCCAATAAACGGTGTGAGAACATGAACCATTTCAATATTTTGTTAAATTTTGAAAATACAGAAAAAATATCAATCACAGAATATTTAAAATTTATGTCTTTCATGATCAAAACAAAAAAAACGATTCATCTCACGTTTTTTACATCATATCAGGTGGAAAATATCGATTTAATCTTTGAATACTTTTAAAATCCTGTTTAATTGATGAAAGTCCCAAACTTTATTTCGAAAATCAAATTAATATTTTTATAACCGATTTAAGGACATAATGGCACATTGTTAATCGTGGACAGCACAATGAGTAGCTGAAATTTTGAAGAATTTACCCGAATTAATAATATGACGAGGTTACTTATTTTCGAACATTTATGATTATGGTAGTTTTTTCTTTCTTAAATGACATCCAAAGTCTGCAAATTTAAGGTAAGCTAAATATGACAAATAGCTCAATGTCAGACAATGGAATGAATCTGCTATAAATGTGAATTTTTGCCGAATTATCGATTTTAAAAAAATAGTTCCGTTCACTTTGATATAAAAGAGCGATATTTTGTCTTTTTTTAAAAATAATTTTTATATATTCAAAGTTACATTTAATTATAATTAGTCGCATTTAAGGAGAACATTTTAAAGATTGAGTGAAGTGTTGGAAATAAAAAAAGTTTAATCAAACACATATAGATTTTCTCAATTTACTACGTTTTTATTTTTCAAATCATTTGAAAGATGCAAATATGCAAAACTACCTCTAACTCAGAACGCAGAATCATAAACGGTCAACTCAATCCTGTATCGAAGCAAAACAGCATGTTTTCTAAAGTGACTTCCTCAAGAATCTGCTAGGTTGATGTTAGGTCTCCCCTTATTGAGGACGACAGGTGAGATATTTAGCCTATGAGAAAAATACAGCACAGACGATATAAAGCAAGGTGCACACGAGAGTGTCCTGAAAGACCAAAATCTTGTATGAAGAGCTTTGTGGAAGTGTAATAGACGTGCACTTGATATGAAAATGTCCTTAATTTTAATTCATTACGTTCATAAAACATAATTCACGATATTTTATTTAACTTTTTATTTTATCAAATCTAATAAATGACAAGCTTATCCTCGAATAGTATCAAGCCGTAATTTTAAAAAATTTAAAGAATAATTTTAATTTTGTTCATTTTATACAAAGGATTGCCGAATTTTGAGCTCTTGTGAATTTTAATTATTTTATTTGGAAAGAATGATTGTAGAAATGTCTTAACTTATCATTTTCATAAAAGTTTCAAAGTATTTACTTTTACGCATGTGAAAAATCAAAATTTCATGTGAAAGTGGGAAATATAAAAATAATTTGTTTTTACATGAAACAATATTTACTTTTGAGTTGATAATTAAGGAAAATACACTTTTTTTCAAAAATCTAAATACGAGTTAAGAAAGTGGCTGAATAGTTTCAGCTTGATATTTTTTATGATATGATGAAATATATTCTAGATTTTTGAATGATAGTTTTTTTGAAAAGAAGTTTGAATTATAACTTTAAGTTGAGATAATTTGCATCAATGTGTAAACATATTTTTAAGCCAATTTAAAGAATATATAATTTTATTTTTAAAAATTTTACAAGTTACCAAATTAAATAAGTTTCAAGTTTTTTGTTTTATAAAGCTGAGTTTAATGTGAAGCATCCTCGAATTTTTAGATTATAAAATATTGCGCAAACGCCAAATTTTTTATACATCTGTCTAAAAATGTTCTATAACTTCCACACTTTTTCGATGACAAATAAATTAATAAGCAGAGGAATTTTAATGTTTAACAATGTGTAATAAATTCAAAATAAAAATGTTTTGGATCTTTCAACGGATTATTTAAGGAATAGTTTTCCGATCTAAAAGTATTGTTTTTTGATTAAATCATGTTTTCTGTTTGATTTCTGATCTCTTTAAATCAATTTTATTTGCATGTTTACTTTTCTAGAACTTGTATGATCTAAAACATGTCATGTATTACCAAAAGTAACAGGCTAAAATATTGAATGGTTCAGCAATTTGATAATGCAAGACTCAAATCGCCTAAAAGACACACAAGCTAGAATATGAAAGATTTACACAAACTTTAAAAGGTTGTTTCTTTGTGACTTACTGTAGACCAAAAGTGAGGATATTTCGACTTTTGACAAATAAATTCTAAACTCAATTCTTTCACATATTTCTGAACTATTTTCACATAGAGGTCATCAGCTGCACTCTTCAGACGATGACGTTGAATATGTACTTGATGGATGTTGTGTGTTCTAAACACGAAGATTAGAAATTTAATCTAATTTACAATAACCTCCCGCAATTTTTAAAAAAATTAAAACTCATAAAATTTTGAATATTTCTCACTATTAAAACAAAAACTTCATTCTTGACAAGCATTTACAGGATTGTTATGAAACTACTTTATGAACGTATACTGTTTAACAAGACAAATATATGAAGAAAAATCAATGAGCTTTAGGAATAATTAGGCAAGGAAATATATTAAACCATTCTTAATATTTGATATTCAGTCAAACGATTTTATATGTAAGATTTCGACAATATAATATAAATTTAAAATTCACTGGAAATTAACTTGATCTCCACGTCTGTTTAATAGATTGCAGAATTTAATATATATTTTCACGATGAATTCATGATTTTTAAAATCAGTCAGTATACACGAAGCAAAACACTTGATTGAAATAGATGTTAAACTTTAATGGTATTCAATCAAATACGTATCATGCACTTTGTCTGACCTTACTTTGTGATAAAAGATTTTCAATTTATAATAAACTAAATCCAAAAAACTATCAATTGAAACAGTGGTAAGATAATTTAAATATTGTGAAAATTTTATTTCTTATAATTTTTCAATTATGACAGACTTAATTAGAAATTTTATGAGAACATATTTAAATTCTTAAGGACCCAGAAATGCAATTATTATAATTCTAAATAAGTATTAGCTCATTAATATAAAATTATTAAATGTAAAATTTACTGTAAGTCTGCATTAACATGAATTTAAATTCGCAATTTTCGAGCCTTCAAAACAAGCATTGCGCACTTGATAAAATGTCAGACTGTGGTCATGCGCATATTTTATATAGTTTATTGTATTTTAAAAATTCTAATTATTGTTGAATTTACATAAAAATTAAAATTATAGTTCGAATTTTTCATATAGAAGAGGCTTATGAAGAAATTTTTGCAATCTAACTGAATAGATATTAACTGTTGTTTTCACATAAACTTTTTGATAATATCGTTTGACAAAAATTCCAACTTAAGATAACTATATTATTTATACTACTTTGTGTTAAGTTTTTACAGTTTACAGGTTTTAAAATTTCTACTCGTGATGTAGACTTAATATAACATGATGGCATTTACAGGGAATTGAAATCACCTTTGAAATTGTCTATTTATCACTTGGGCTTGCATAAATACGCCCACTTAAATGACCAAACATAAGCGCAAAGAACAGTTACAATCGAGTTAATAGTTTTTGTAAGATATCCAATAGCTTTAAACCTCTAAACTTGTTTATGGGCGTTAAATAAATGTAAAAACTATTTAAAATTTGGTTTCGAATATTTTTGGTTCTGGAATGGAGTGAATCTTCCTAAATTAAAATGATTAACTGCCATTAATATTCTGCGCATTACAAAATATCTAATTTTCTTATAGTTTAATGTTACCAATCAAATTTTAAAAAATATAATATTTTTATTCATTTCATTTTTCAATAGAATACAAAAAGCTACATCTCTGCATTTTGGACGCTATTGACTGTAACTTTCAATTTTATTGTTTAGAGCTTATTTCGTAAATTTGTGTTTTCTACCATTAACTATTTGATAAACCGAGGTTTAAACCAGTAATCTTTTAAAAACTTATACCAAATGAACTGTAACTTATAAGTGCATAAACCTAAAAATGTTTACCAAATTAGAAGGTTTTTCATCTTACAAACAAAAAAACTCAAATTCTGCTCGAAATTTTCACATTTAAAAGGAGAATTAAAGTTTATCACCAATGATTCTTCGAGTTTGTTGAATGGTATAAAACTGATTTATGTATTTTTTGTTTGTTATTTTTGAGATAAATGAGAAGATGACGATTTTTAATTCTTTTATAAAAGCCAAGTGTTTAAAAAAATCCTTCACTGAAATCAATAAATCACAAGTTTAAAGCATTCTTTGAAAAGTTAACGGGTTTATTCTTCCAATATAAATAGCTTTTAAAAAAATTGATAATCAAGAACGACGATGGTATAAATACATTTAATCCCTTTAAGTTTTCATCATAACCTATAAATTCGTTTTTTAATTTGGAGTTTCAATTTTAATAATCAGGTATCATTGAATTTAACTCGAAATTCTTCTAAGATCAAAGGAACAAATATTTTTTTCGAGTATTAAGATATATATCAATCTGATACCAGATGGTTGGATAGAATACATGTTGCCTAAAGTTAATATATTTATTTTTCCACAATTTTTGATCTCGACATTAAAAATTAATCAGGTTGAGAAATACACCCGATCATTTTAGCCACTCCGCCTTTTGAGTTAATTGTAATATTTCGACATCGCCTTTCTGTAAATCCTAGGGCATTAATGAATAAACCAAATAATTTAGTTTTTAAACTATGTGTAATAAATTGAATATCTTTAAACTTGACAAAACAAGGCAAATTTGTTAATGCTTAGTCTCATCATTATTGAGGCGCGCGCAGGCACGCATTGAACGATTTCAATTGTTCAATGATGAATCAAAAAAATCATTTTGTTTAAAGAATTTTTTTGCTAATTTTAAGATAAAATAGTTTTATAAGCAAAAATCTACGACTAATTAGGGTAGTTAATGATAGTTATTCTAATGTATATGAAATATTCGTAGCCTAGTGGGAATGCTGGCAAAAAGACTATTAGAATAGGTTCAAAAGTATGATGTTTTATAAAAAATGATTGGGTATGATCTCGAATATGAAACATTAAAAAGGTTTCTATTTTGCATATCTATATCATAAGCTAGAAATTATTTTTTAAAAAGCGATTTCCTATCTTAAGCTTTGGAACGCTTTAACATTTTTAACACATTTTCGACGGAAATAAACACTGTTAAACTTCAGCCTTTAATTTTTAACGTATTAAACAGGAGTTGTTATTTCAATGTTTGGTCACAGGTGACAAATAAAAGATTGTTCTGAGAGTCTCTAGGATTCTTAAGAGTTTAATAACATTGTACTGTCGAAAAGTTACGAGTTTGAAGTGCATATGTAATGACATCTAGGAGAGATCCACTAATAAATTATGAATACCTTGCAAATGCGAAATTTCCACTTTGAACAACATTCAGAAAGGCCTCTTAAATCAAAAAAGATTCTCAAACTTTGGGATAAATATGCATATGCTTTGAAAATGAATTCAGAAGCATTTGATATGATGAAAGCATCCAATGAAATTGATCATCTAACCATCGATCCTTTTTTTCGAAGAAAAGCTCTCATGCTGACTGCAAGCCACATTAGAACAACCAGAAAACTTTGTCCAATTCCTTCACCACAAAAAGAATGCCCCAACTGTGCTCATCTAAATCCTCCAATGCACCCAATGAGCTTCAATGCGCTGCTATCTCTAAGGATTAAAAGACTGTATATTGAATCTATTTACGATATAATTGAAGTTCATAGATATCATTAAATAAACCTCAGTATATTAATTGAAATATTGTTCACAATAAAATATTCAATTTATATTTTCGATATATTGTTAATTTCGGTTTATAGTTGACCGAAAATCTACAAAAAACTATCTTTAACGACATTAATTTTTAATGAGGGATACCTTTTAAGAAATTCCACGATACATACGAGCAAATAAAAATATTAAAAAACGGGAAAAGCGAAAAAATTCAATCAAATGAGAAAAATATAAAAATAATGTTTTAAATATTTTTTCCAAACAAGACTGTAATATACATTTGTGTTTTGATCATTTGAGGATATTTATAACTTAATCAATGAATATAAAATTAAATTCTTACATTTTTAAGTATTTGGTCATTTCAAACTTTAGTTTTTTGATCTGAGATTATAATAAAATCTAAAATTGGGCTGAATTAGAAAAAATAACCATCTTAGGATGAATTACCTATATATGTAAAAAAATTCTTTTTTGTCATTCAAAGAACTTCAACAAAAGATAAAATTTATTATTTTTTGCATACTAGCTAAACATAATATCGTCCATTCACTATTGAGTCTGTGCCAGAATCTTGAAAATTAGATCGAATAATTTCAAGAAACAAAAGAATCTTAAATGATTGTGGGAGTTTAACTTCATATAAGCATCTTAAAATACATAAAGATCTTCATTTTATGTAAATATGAATGTATCGGTCAAAGGAAAATACCTTTTATAAAATTTCAAACGTTTAAATGATTATAAGTATTCGGAAGTGTTCTCTGGATTTTCAATCATCAGTATCGCATATATCGTGGATTTTTACCAGGTTTAACGTCAAATAAATCATATTGACGATTAACTGTAAGATTGACAAAATCATTTTGATCAAACGTGTTACACTTGATAGAATCTCAAAATAGTGTTTGCAGGAAACTCATTCTCACATAAAATCAGACCAAGCGTTTCTATATCTCATTATAACGGGAACCAGTATTTTTCTCTGCAGTATTAACACAGAACCTAACAGCCTTCAACAAATGTTACTAGACTATTTTTCACTTCGAATATTGATCTCAATCTATTTCAACATGTTGCTATAGTCTATATATTAAGCTTCTACGTTTTAAGGCCCCTTCCTAGAATACAGCCATACAATCTACGATAATTTTAAATAGTTTCAGCGTTGACATCTCAAACAGAATCGATAACTTTTATTCTGTCATTCTATAATAATTACGTCGAAAACAAAACGTCATATTCTATGTTTTCTCAGTTTATGTTTTTCTATCGATGATTCATGCTCACTTTTGACTCTATTTTTATTGATACTTTTAACATTAACAAATTGGAGTTACCCAAAAAGATAAAAACAAAAATTATTTTTATTATAACATTGAGAATACTCCTTATTTACCGATAGAGCATTCTTCGATTGTCAATTATTAAGAATTTTTATTTTTAGATAAATTTTTTCCCATTAATTAGATTATATTCACGTTTTATATTTTTATGTATTCTTAGATTTTCTTTTATCTCGTTTTAATGGAACGGAGTGTCAATCTTTTAACAATACTGCTGAAGTACAAAAATCTGAATAAATGGGTTATTTTATAATTCATATCATTTCATAAGAATATATCAATGGGTATTATTTGGAACCTGAGTAGCTATTTTAATTATGTATCAGAGTGAGTTTTACTGCTTGACGTATTTTAAAATTCTTAAGATCATCTTCTCTTCTAGTTTATCAATAAATGTAAAATATAATGCCTTTAGAATTGTGCGATAAATATAAAAATATTTTAAAACACTTACATTTTGAAACATTGTTATCCCAAATTCATAATTCTGAGCATATCACTTAGTTACAGTTGTGAAGTTGGCCGCTTTACATAACGGAATTAAACAAAAACCATTTACGCATTGTGAGTTTATTATCGTATTATCAATTGATGATTTTGGCTTAAGAATTCTTCAATGAGATTAAAAATCATTTTTGAAAATAAGTATAATTTGAAATGGTCCTAGATATAGTCTATTCAGTTTGTAAAAATTGGTATATCAGCAACCCATTTACATGGCATCAGTTTTTATTTATGCACGATTTCTCATCTTGTTACATATAATAAATTATCATTAATTGTATCAGATTTCTAATTTCTACATTCACATATGTATTCATTCAGTTAGTATTTTCTTTGAACTGAGAACAAAATACTTTGATTGGAACTAATTTCCATACTGTATGAAATTTCAAAAAACATTTCATTTAAAAACAGATTTTTTGGAAGATAACTACGAAGCTTTATTCTTCACTCTTCTTTTTCATTTTCGTTTATATATCTATCATTTTGATCCGCTAACTACCACTTTTAAAACTTAACGTACAGCTTAACACCCCGAATGTTTCTTTTTCTAATAATATTTAAGTTGAAAAGTTTTTTATTTCAAAATTAATCTTCATTTAGAATTTTGTTCTGTATAAATTTCTTGATCTAATTTTCAATCAAATTATAAAAACGAAATAGATTTTAAAATTATTCGTGAATAAATTTCAAAATAATGTGATGATTTTCGAACCAAAATATAAAAAATATCGATAAATTTCAATGAACGAGAGGCTTTCATTACTTCCCTACCCAATATACGTTTTATTTTGTAAGTTTTATTTTGTATCAATTGTTTTTATTAAATTGAAATGGCTATTAAAATACCCACAAAATTAGGGCATGTAAAACATAAGTCTTATCCCTCATGAATATTTGATTTTTGAAATAGGTTTAACTTTAAAAAATCGTATCATTTTCACTTGTATATTTAAAGATAAAAATAAAACAGGAATGATTGTTAAAAACAATATTATTCTCCAAGAAATATTTCGAGTCTGTTTTGATGTTGATATATCTTTCAGTGTTTTTAAAAGAAGGCCATGGAATGAAACCTATAAAAGATTAATGATAATATTATGTTATTTTTTCAGAGTACGAAGAGTCTTCCTTTGATATCACGAAAATAGACTGTTACTACTCAGTATGAACGATTTCGAAGTAAGATTACACTGAAGCGTCGAAATGAGGGCGGTTTTTAGTTATTGAGAGTCACAATACCCTACCCTTACTATTATCTGAACAAGTGTGTTTAACAAGAGGTGAGTTGGTGTATCGTCGAAACCCAGAGAACAGAGCTGAACCTGAAGACCTATATCAGTTAACTTTTTCCTAAATCTGAGAAGACATCAACAATCTTTTCATCCTAAAAATAATTTTATTTTAAATTAAGAAAGAAAGTAAAAACTCCAAAAAGTCTACTGTTTGAAAAAATTTCGCTTCTCAAGTATTTTTATTTTAAACCATTTTTTTCAATTTTTTTGAAAAGGTAGATAGTATTGCAAAGTTATTGAATTTATTATTTTCATATTGGTAAACGTGTTTTTCCGCGCATTTTTCCCGCCTCTAATATATAAGCCTTTTTTACGATAAATATGAACTCAAGCGAAAATTCCGAACACTACAGATACTGGTAACAACCGGTATGAGAAGAATAGTGATGAAAAAAGAAGAAGTCTTGTTCGACTATATGAACAAGGTAAAACAATAAAGGAAGCATCTGAAATAATACAGATGAATTACAATTCTGCAAGATCATTTGTTACCAGATATTTAAAGACTGGTAACATTGACAAGCAAAAAAAAGGTGGGAAAATTAGGACCGTATCAAACGACAGTATAATCTCTTCGATCGAAGAGATTTTATCTAATAATCCAGACTTGACACTCAAAGAAATCAAAATAATTTTGTTGAGAAGGGATCCCAATATAATAATTTTCTTTTCGACAATTGATTAATGGTTAAGAGAATTGGGCATCACTTTTAAATCAAGCATAATGAATTGGATATGGTAAATGATCCAGAAAAAATATAACATCGAAAAGAATATTTTCTTTGGTTTTATAATTTTTTTTCAAACGATTTTTCTTCCGCTATTTTCGTTGATGAAACTTCAGCGAACCTTAAAATAAAAATCTCAAGCAAGGTCAAAAAAGGCACCAGGGCTAACGTAAGAACACCTAC